>DWQT01003196.1:0-12851 GCA_018244895.1 Myscelus amystis hages | reverse complement strand
CACTTTGAACACGATTTTTACCGTTTTATCGAAACGAGAAACTATTTGTAGAACTCTAAATCTTATTTATTTATATTAAATTCAATCTGTAATCATTCATCTGGATTTTTTTCATCCATTGCTGGACACGCGTTTTTTTCTCATAATGAGAGAATATGTATATTTCACATATCTAGATCATAGTATACTACGCTGACTAAATACGGATACAGTCTCCTCACAGGCACAACAAATTAACTAAATTTCTGCAATGAAATTTTCTCTCGAATTTATACCAACACATCGATCTCAGGGCTTTGGTGTCAAGCAATATTTGTGGCTGTGAGACGTTTACGAGCGAAACTCGGCAGCATAAGTTATTACCGCCCTGTATCTATGACAGGACGTAAAATGTATCACTCCACTTATCTACAACTCCATTCAAGTTTCAATGTATCTGTTTCAACTTATCTGTACATCACCATGGCTGCTGAACCTACTCGTAGATCTGTCGGTCTTATATGAATGCGGGCTAAGAATGAGTTACTTCAAATCAAGTCTTCTTTATTCTATTGACCAAGTATAACTTGCGTGATAGAAGGAAACGCATGAAAATAATGTTAGAAAAGACAAAATGTATCGTTTCTGCAAAGGTGAAATATTGATAGAATGTGAGATTATGAACGGGGAAGAAAAAGAACAGTGGACCAATTTGCATACTTGGGATGTTCGTTACAAGAGATGATAAGCATGAAGGAGGTACCAAAGCGCAGTAACAGCTGGGAATAGAGTAAAGAGAAGGGGAGAAGCAAACGGCTAGGCTGGCGGTGCATAAATGAGCGTCGATTTTATTGCTAATATGTAGTAGGGAATGTTGGATATGAGGGTAACGAAATGTACGGTAGAAATTAGAGCGTTAAGTATAGATCATAAAGTTACGATTATATAATAAGAGAACGATATAATATGTACATATGTAAAAATGTGTTGAAATCTTACTGCCCAATATAAAATGTACATATATATTTTAAAGTTGTGACAAGGTAACATAACACTCGTACAGCATAGCTCATCTCACTTGACAAATTAACTGTCCAAGAAAAGAATAAGATTGTACGGACCATGTGGATTTAGAAAATTTTATTCCTGAATAGCTAAAGTATTTTTTAAATTGACAAGTGGAACAAGGGGTGAAGTTATTTAATTTAAAACATTTTCTAAACTCAAATTGTAACATTTTCCAAAGTCAAATTATAAAGATTCAGCTGTAGATACTACGGATCGTTTTCTTATCTTAATAAAATATATAATTCAAGCCATTTTACGGCATTCAGAGTGAGCATAGATAAAACGAGCTAGTTACATAACCAACTGAATTGCTCGTAACAAGCGCAAATACTAGCATAGAGAGATAAATTTCATTTCCTGCCTTTTCATTCTTTGTTTCCTGACACTGTTAACTTAAGCGACATATTCAGGGCGTTTAAATTAAAAAGCAGAAATGTGCATTTTAATTTTAAACGCCACTTGCATGACATTCTAACGTAACGTGCTCATTTTTTTTCTTTTCGTCGAAGCGTGAGGGAATTTTTCATTGTTTTAATTGTGTTAAAATACCTATATCAATGTATTAATTAAGAAAATTACAGATTTTAAGAGTGTTTAATAGATTAATAATGTAATTTACTGCTATGGAAGCTATACATTTCAATTTTTAATTTGATTTTCTGGAACGTTGAATACGTGGTTTATTTACGAGTTCTAGTTTATAAACTCATAATTATCCCCACATAACATGGTATACTATAGGCTATACTTAGTACTTTAATGTATAATGAATCCAAAATTATACATTAAGACGTCACTGACAAACCCTAATGGATTAATTATTATAATATAATTTTATTTTAACAAATACGTCAATCGTTGGGAACTTTATTAACGGCTACAGCGAATTAACTGATAGTCTAATTTATGCTCTAGCTGTTCCCGTGTCTATGGAAGGTGTTTAGTGAAAAGTACAGACCATTTACTGAAGTTCGTTTACATTATTATGAGTTTTACAAATGAATGGTTATTTCAATATAATAAATCGCAAAAAGTCGGACTGCCAGAGGAAAAACGGGTACGACCGGTGAGACTCGGCGGCTTTCAAATGGCGTGACTGAGGATATTACGAATTGTCGACAATATGTGCCCCTTGAGATTTATAACAAAAGTTTAGTTTTATGTTTTTAATGTCAAACTTTAATGTTTCAGATCGATAGCTGCGATATTCCTCAGTCGTGTGAAAGCGCTCTTAGTACGTCCACGGGAGAATAATTTTCCACGGCAAAATTGACTTCTACATTATTATTTTTACCGCAAACACTATAAAGGTCAAGCCTTAGAACATAAAACTGCCACATAACTTTCGATTGCTTAGATCTACGAGTGGATAGTAAAAAAGTTTTGGGATACGAGACCAATTTCGTTTTGTATTCACATTCGAGTGTTTTCCATACGAAAATAATCGTATTGTGTAACGTTAACATAAAGAAAACGTAGATAATTGTTTCTGGTTTATTTAGCTTCAAGGCGAACGTTATACAGGCTCAATATAATATATATATACATGAAGTTAATAGTATCATATAGGTACAGTATTCATTGGATATTCTGCTTTTTTATAAATAAAATCGGATTAGCAATTCTTTTCTTACTAACACTAAGCCCGGCGAGATGCCAGCTAAGCTAGCAGTTATAAGTGAATAATCTAAGCCAATCTCCTATACTAACAACCATTTTATGTACAGATTATATATTATTATTATTCTATATTCATTTCATTATTCATTAATCCATTCGCGCGCTCTATTAGAAAATTTGTTGATGAAGTTATATCAAAATTAATTACAAGCACTAATGAATAATTATTTCGTTTGAAATCTCATCAATAGATGTTAACAAAGTTATTTATGCTACTGTAAATATCAACACGTTTGTTTACGATTCATTTAGTTCTGGTTTTAACTGAACGCATTAGTTTATATTGTGTTAGAAAACATCGCTCGCAAGTTAATAATAAAGTTATTATGATAACTTTTAGATGTAGGGCTAAAAAGTAATGGTCTGATTGTTCAAAAAGTTTTTCTTCTACAGGACTGGGTCTCAAGTTTTTAGATCAAATTCGACTAGAAAGTAATTGCAACTGAATCTAAGACACCGATAGTTTTTGATAATGTTCTACGTGTTAGAAATCTGCCAAACTTCACTTGGACACCTGAGTTCAATAGTGATAGGTCAGAGCTGATAAGAGAGAACAGTTGTTGAAAGTGCGACGAGATATAGGTATTTTATTAAGCACAATCATTTTTATTGCAAACATTTCGTCATTTTACGACATCAGTTACGCTGGAAAGCATTCAGACACCTTCATCCTTTTGTTATGTACCATAATAATAAACCTACGGTAACAAAATTGTAATAAACAATAATGAAAGGCTCGTAGCCCGCCGCGGCGGCGGATTGTAAACGATCTGTAAAATTAAGCGACATTGGTCGCCGTCGGCTCTTGAACGATTCACCACTGGTAGCAAATTCTCACCAGTCTTTCTGTGCTTCGGAATGCAAGTGAGGCAGTCATAAGACAAATTATTTGGCCACTAACCCCTATCTTCCCGCAGTAGAACATGGGGCTCGGTAGATATCGCTGCTCAGTAGCGAAACAGCAAGTATTGCAGCTAATTAACTATTAAAATATTAACGTTAATTGTATATTTATTAATCGCAACGTTGTACTCGCTACTGACACTTAAATCCGTGTCTGAACATATTGGCATATCCGCTTGATTAATATGCAAGCAAATTTATACAAGTTTTAAATGTGTATAACAATGGTATAATCAGATTGCAAGAATTGAGATCCGAAAGCGGTGGGTTCAATATTCCAAACGGACATATTTCACCGTCACCTCGTCCAATATTCATCTCACATCGCGAACCATTTTCCAAACATTCTTATTGGTTTCCTATTTACGCAGGAATCGCTTTCGACTCGGACCATCGTTTCGTTTTTCTGTTTTTTTATTATGAAGTTCCAAAGTAGCGAATGGATAATACATGTTCATTCAAATGAAAATTGGACAAAAAGATATTGGTAAACTTAACAAAATGTAAAGCACTTTTAAAATTGTAGTTTTCTTGAAAAATATAAATAAATTAGAATCATAAAATTATTTAATAAACTTTTAACAATAAATTCACCTTTTTGTTTGTTAAACAATCAATAATTATATAAAATTTGCACTGGATAACAGCCCTAAATCAAACCATTGGAAGGCTAGACGAGCTTAGATAAGGCTTAATTACAACTTATTGTGTGTCAATTTATAGCAATTTTTTATTTTTAGGCAGGATCGCGGCCAAACGCCTAACTTATTTTGCAATGAAAATGAATTGTGAGTACAAACTGTGGTTTGCTTAAACCATTGATCTTCAAAATAATACAAAATTTTAATGAATAGGCTGTAATAAAAGATTTATCGTATATTTGTAATATATGCATTTTCATTCAATAAAATTCAAATATAAAAGTTCTTTTCAATCGAGCTCGTCATTTAAGCACTCAGTCATGATTCATATCCACATTAATAATGACAATGGGAAAGTAGCTTTGTCTGTCTATTACGATTTTACGGGTCAATTGCTGAATCTATGTTAATAAAATTACTTATAGACGACCCTTGATTGTTAGGATTGGACATGCGTACATTAATTTTTTAAATACAATATTTGTATCGGAATTGTTTGTTCTATAAAAGCATTACAAACGAACAAATTGCTCTTTAATGTTTCGAAAGGAACACTCAAATAATTACATATTACCAATTCGATCCTAAACACACGCGAATGTCGTAATAAATAACAAAATGTTACGAGGCCATTAGCGGGTTTTATTTTATTTACACACCTCAAGTATTCGCAAATAGGCGTATAAAGTGTGGGAATTACCAGTCGGTAGCGATGTCGTGAAGAGCGGCGATAAATAAGAGAGCCTTATGTTAGAGCGATATCTGCTGGGGCGGGCGGCCGTATACATTAAATAACACCAATTGAAGTTTCCATTTGTATGGTTTTGTAATGGTATTATCATTGAAATTCTACGCTATATTTCAGTATCGCACATATGTATATTATCAGGAATAAAATTTTAAATGTATCACCTACTTACGTGTATACATATGAACACACACACATATATATATATATATATATATATACGTATATACATACGTATAATGTAATACAGAAAATATTTACATAATAAAATAGCAAGCAATATTTAATAAATTAAATTTCGTCCTGCCGTTCGTTTAATAAAGTTAAAAAAAAATCCAACTGAATTAGTCAGCAAATTTTAACAGAAATAAACAGTTAATGTAGGGGGTACATAAAAAATCCATTCCACTTTACCAAGTTCAGAGAAGTTAAATTTAAAATCAACTGCCAACATCCCTCCTCGGGAAATCAAATTATACTCGCCACCGTGAAAAATGGGAAAACATTTTTCCTTTTGATCTAAGAAAACAAGTTGCCCCGATATTTTAGGTAAACATCAATTTCCCGTAATGACTTGTTATAAAAACGTTTCTGAGTATTCATTAAATTGTCGATACGACATTTAAATAGTAACTCGTGGATGATGGTATTTGGAAGTCAACCTAATTTGGCATAATTAATTTTAAGCAACAGATAAAATTATGTTCGTGATAAGGTAATGTCTGCTATGTTTTAGAAACTTTTAAAAATTATATTAGTTACGTTATTTTGCATGACTGATGATTATTGACTGGCCTCGTGGTCGAGCGGTTAGAGACCCTGACTGTGAAACCGGAGGTCGTGGGTTCGATTCCCACCCAGGACAAACATTTTGTGTGATGAGCACATTTGTTTGTTCTGTGTCTGATCGTAATAAAAATATCCATATAAGTATTATATAATATGTATATATGTAAGTTTATCAGCTGTCCGGTTACCATAGCACAGGCAATAAATGACCTAATTTGGAACCAGAGAGCCGTGTGTGGAATTGTCCTAAGATATTATTACTATTATTATTTAAGCTGCATGCTGTCTATTGTGAATCGATATTAAACTTTGCCTATTTACCTAATGAGTTTAAGTCGGGGCATAGGTAGACGGGCCACTTGACTGTAACTGTTCACCTTTGTAAACATTTGCAATATCAAATGAACGCAGGCTTTGACGGATAGTTTCTTAGACTTTGCTTCGGAGTTCCATTTTATACGGCTTTGAAGATGGCTCATAAAGTTGTTCATTTCACCTTCGCCCCATCAACAGTAATATGAAACATCTTATAGCCACTAAGCAGCAAAAATTGCATTTTTTTTAGTTTAGAAGATTAGCTGTCACTTGGGAGATATATAACTCCTATTTAGTCTACTGTTAGGAAAATGTTAAAATTAAAATAAAACTCAAAAAGAGAGAGAAAGTAATAGAAAAAGAAAAGTGTAATTAAATTTATTGGTATTGTAGTACTAATGTAGGTATTTTGAACCAATTCAGTACCTGATATGAGATACTGTTATTAAGGTCGTCATAGCATACCTTACCGCACCTGCGTTGCATAACTTAAGCCATATCTCAGCATTTCCTTCATATTTGTCACCTGTAAATGTCAATGTACGTTGCAGGCAATTTATAATTATTATTATAATATCTAAGAGCAGTAATTTACTGGATATTGCCAATAAATGTCGGTTTGCATGGTTGATCCGTATCGGCTATAATAACTGGTTATATTATAACAACTGTACATAACAATGTTCTGTTATTGGGTTATATTGTTAAATTTAATAACGCAAATTCTACATACCGAGAAACATAATATACTGTTTTAATACACAAGCAAATGAAAATGGAAATAACAATTAATTCCTGTATGATTTTTGTAGTATAAAGAATATTCAAACAAATAAGTATTGTGGAACATCTCAAAGAGTATAACATTTTGTTTCAAACCATTCCTTTGGGCGTGATATCTTTTCGTCTGAATCGTCACAAATTCGTGAAATATAAATGGAGAAAGCATTCGGGTCACTGCACACTGCACTCCCCGGGGTATTGTACTGCACGAGAAACAAGGTGTTGAACGCTTTTTGAAATACATGCGTTGGCACGAAATGTACACAAAATGTACCGGCTTTTCAAACACGTAGCCCGTAGCACTCGTAGCGCTCGTAGAGGCTGCGTAGAGTCTGCGTAGACGCAAAGCGGATGCAATGTTAAAGAGGGCGTCTGAGAGACTGCTAGTGGTAAACTTTTATTACCGTTACTCTACTTGGAAAGGCATTAGTAAGTGTGCCGGGAACATTTATTTTTTCTACAAATCTATAGTCCTCTATTCTATGGGGCGTATAACGAGAATGAATCCAGTTTTTTTATCAATGCTATTATATTGTTAGGATTAAATGTGCATATGTATTTTTATGACAAAATGAACGTTAACAATTCTAATTTGATGACCTGTAAGACGACTTCACGCCTATTGTATTTCTTACTTAACTAATGATATTGTTGAATTGCAAACCTTTCTTTCTTGCAAGAAATCATAAGCTCTGAACTGACACGTGAGATGTGAGAACTATTGTATTTTAAAATTAATTTCCTACTATTTTTCAATCCATCTCATTGTTTTGCTTTTAATAATTGGTTTCCTCTAATAATGAAGCAGGTTGAAGATAGTCGACCACATTTTGCAGCCTTCGCAGACCTCAGAGAATATTTTTTTTAATTCAAAAGCTTGCGGTTGATTATTATTTTAATTAAATATATTAATTATTACCTGTTATTTGTATTATTATAACGTATATTGCAATAAATTATATAGAGATTGAGAGACCGGAACAATTATAATCATATCCGTAATGTTATTTATATTTTTGAATTTTTATACTCGATCCTGTTTATAAATTTGCGTCGCACAATGCAATTTGTACACAACGTCGTATGTACTTGGAATACGTTTATGAAGCATTTGTATTCAAGTCGAACGTGAAATTACTCTCGCTCGCTCGGATCAAACCGTCGAACCGCTGACGCGTGACCGTGTGTCAAACAAACCAATTATTTATAGCGTACAATTTATGTGAGCATGAAATATTAATCGGAATATTTGCAGTATTCAATATCCGTAATATTTGTTATTTGTAATTTTTGGCTTGCAATAAAATTGATAGCGCTTTGAATCTGGAACTTGGTAATTAAAAGAACTCATCAACAACAAATAGAGTGATTAAAAAACTAATATTTTTTAATTGTCAATGTATGTAATCATCATAAATCATAATATACATATAAAATATACAAATAATATTATTTTATATAAGTATACAGAGTTTTATATATATACAAGTTAATATATAAGTATGTTCATTTGTGTTATATATTTTTTCACACTTTATTCCTTATAAAGTAAATATGATTTTATAATGAAAGTATTTTAAATTGATACACATTACGACTTAGTAGGTAATGTAAATATAGCTCAGTGGTAATAACCGTCGATTTAAGGTCCGTTACTCACAAAAATGGGGGCACTTGTTCGGTGAGATCTTTCCCTTTAATTATTTCCCACTCGCTTCAAGGGGCCCCGACGTCCCGATAAGAGGCTATTCAGTACGAAGAGAATATGGCACAAAGACATCTAAGTATTATAACAAATTTGCTTTAGGAACCTTGAGAGTCGATAAAGAGATGTTTACGGAGACCACTTGCGGTCTACGGAACATTTAGAGATTGACATTTTTTATTTAATGACGTCATTTATATATAGCAGTGAGCATTGACAAAGTTAGAGTTTAGTGAAAACGAGCAAAAAGCGAAAACGTATATTTAATATGCTATAAATACATTACATTGATTCAAAAAACATTTATTGTTTCCGTTTAATTTGTCAATGTCAAAGAACACCCCAAAAAGATCTTATACAAAGCTTAATAAAAACTCTGTTAACGCTAGTTCTAGCTTAATAAAACCGGTTTCAAAATTCAAATTTTCAAAAAGCCTATGTAGTGAATAACCATCACTCTTCGACCGCTAAGTGCTCACTAGTAATATAATTTTGAAACGAGGCCATATAAGGCGTCAATAAAACATGTGCAGGCTTTTGTTTTTTCACACGTAGCACCCCCGCTGAGCCACTTAAGCGCGTAGATTCCGCTTAGCTTCACGGTGAGTGACCAAGCCATGACTACTAAAATACCATTCCGCGACAAGGGAATATTACAGTCTTTGTATTCAGGCTTTACATTTATGTGGCTACAACAACTTTGTATTTTTTCTTTCTGCTGTGTAATTTGTTTTCAAAAACTTTCATTCAACTTCACTTGTATGCATTTCCTGGAAAATTCCACTGTTTCAGCCAATGTCATTGAAGCTGGGTTGAAGTTTGACAAATACGTTTGGTTCCCATTAGAAATCAACATTGTACAGTTGAATAATGTTATAATTAAAAAACTTTTTATTAGTGTCTCTTCCACATTTTTGCTGTACCTACACACAATTTTGAGGAATCTTAGTGCTAAATCTATGTATTAGAAAATACAGTGTATTTCTTGATAATGCGACACTTGAAACCGATATTGTGATTTAATAAGACGCGTAACATCTTGAAACTTACCTGTAACCCTATTCGACTATCACCATAAGTAGACGTAGAAATAATCATGCCCTATAAATGTGGGGGAACAAAGCGTTCTTGAGAGGGCGATTAAATTTCCAAGGCCCTTAATGGAGGCGTACGGATAAGGGCCCTTGTGATTATAATAAATATGTTTATATAGGGCTGTAATAAAATATCATTTACTTCAGATCACATCAGTGCGCCGTCGCGGGACTTTAAATAGGCCGTTCGCTATAAAGGTCTGAAGTTCACCAGGTTGCCATTTTATAGTTCAATGGCAACTGAGTTGAAAGGAATTGCCATGTTCTAAAAAACTGAACAATTGAGTTTTGGTGGTGTAAGTACTCTCTATCACTACTTTTCTGCGGTGGATGGTAAAGCATTTGAGCCGTAAATTTTCTAATTAGAAATCCAAATATTACTGGAATTTTATCTCTCTGGCAGCCTCTGGCATCGGCCTCTATGGACGACTATTTAATGATATCCAGGGCATTCTAATTCATGTGGCCATATCTTGTGCATGAAATGAGATTACAATCAAATCACATACAATAGTTACATGAGTGTGAGAGATACTTCAAGCCTTAGCGAGCTACGAATCTAGCTTTCAGATTTAAGAGAGAAATTAAAGTTCTAGCTAGTTTCATTAATTTGATAAAAAAACAGTTTCTGTACTAACATTAGAATAGGTGCAAGCGTTTTGTTACGCCCATAGAATTCAAAACACTAAATCTCTGTCCACCCTCATAGGAAAAAAGGATGACGGTATGTAATTATCCTGTGTCGCAAATGGGCTATCTTAAGAAACTATTCTTAGGAAGGAGGAAGGGCGTTTTCTTTATTCTCATTACATCGGAAACAAAGCGCCCTTAAGAGGGTGATTAAATTTCACCTTAGGGCTCTAATGGAACCAAATGGATACGACCCGTGCAGAATTAATAATGAACGATTGTCCGTTTGCAGATATTACGGTCCGCTGGTAAGTTACCGAGGTAACGCATGAGATTATGATAGTAATAATAATTATTACAGACGCAGTGATAGCCTGGTGGTTTGACATTCAACCTCTCACTCCAACGGGTCTAGGTTCGATCCTGGCACGCGCCTCTGATTTACCGCGTGCATTTCTTTACATAGCATAAAACAAAGTCGCTTTTTCTTCCTGTATCCATGTATGAGTAGATCTTTCCAACTAAGCAACGGATTTTGATGCGGTTGTTTTTAATAGATAGAGATTTGTATTAGAGAGATTTGTAATAGATAGAAGATTTGTATGTAAAATAACACCCATTATTTAATATAGGAATGATTTAAAGCGCGCGAAGCCGCGGCCAAAAGCATATATGTACATTAACGTTTGTCCGGGATAAGAATTGAAACCCGGTCTATTTATTTTGCAGTCAGGCTCTGTAACTACAAAACCAAGAGACCAGTCAAAGTAATATTAAGTCACGTATAGTTTAGTTTCAGATAAGGATAACAAATAAAAATTTTATGACCCCTATTATCAACTTGGATGTGATAACTAATAAAAGCCTTTTTAAACTCTACTGAAAATAAAAACGCTGCATTAAATGGTTTCCTTTTCTATTAATTTTTTTCTATAAAATTCTATCTTTCTATTAATTTTTTTTCTATAAAAGTCTATTTTTTCTATTAATTCGTTTAATCTATTAACTAACTTATTATTGCATAAATATTTAGTAACAATTAAAGGTGTGTTAGGAAAAATTAAAGTAATGAATTGAACTCTTTCTAAGACTTTCGTAATCGTTCATATGGGCATGAATTTGAAAATAGATGTTATTGTTATCACTTCTTTTCGTTGTTTAATCTGTGGTTGACAGCTTTCCAAGTTATCCCCGTATAAATGCTTCTCTACACTTGCATTTATTTTAAATCCAAGATGGCGGTCCAAATTCCCGCCAAATTGCCAATATTAATAAATTACACGACGCTAAAACATTTTGTAATGTTAAGTGTTATTGTTATTTTAGTATGGTTGTGTCTGTTGTCTGTTTTCGTTTAAGGTCTCATAATCGTTTTGTGTTCTTGTAATTATACAGAAGAATATTTACTTTGAAAAAACAATGTAATGTACATTGAGATGGTAAGAATTACATGTAAACTTAACCTCCTCTAAGGACTATGAAAAAAAAATTGCAAATTCCATGTCATTAATATATAATAAATATTCAAAAACGATTAACATTTATTATTGTACAACGCATTCTACTTTTGTATTTGCATAGAAATTTGACGACGCCGAAAATAATACATAATTCCAATTGGGTGAAATATGAAAAAAATAAATCTATAAGAAAGAAAGAAGAGTCATTAAAACTTAACCGACCGACAGCGCCCAAGGAAATTGTTTCCCAAATCAAAACTGATACTCATTAAAAATAACCAACTTTTTAATGGCTTCGGCGCAAAAATAACTTCGCCATATTTCGGTGAAGGACAAATAAGGGATAACCCTTAAAAAAATCGACTCACAAAAATGAGAGCCTAATAAGAAATTATAAAGGGTTCAATACGTATTTTGAAAAAATACAGCAAAGCGCATACGTAGTCAAAAAGTGAATTCTATCAAACGGTATTACAGTATAACGTGAGAACAAAAAAAATTGCTTTGGCCATGCGGGCGAAGCCGCGGGTAGCAGCTACTACTGACATATCAAAATCAGTACACAATGGTGATATATAACAGAAGAATTGATATATGTACATTGGTTTCTTTTATTCTACAAAACAAAAGTTCTTTGGGTGTTCTAAAAGCGAAATAAACGATTCGGTGACGTAAACATAATAATTCACAACAACAACAACGAAATGTCTGAAAATATTCACAAAACATTGTTCGACATGTTTACTTTAATCTAAACACTGTCGAAAACACTCCAGCCCTTTGAAGTTGATCGTACAGAGTAAGGAAAGGAAAGATAAGGTGAGGAAACGTCGCCCGCAGGCGCGCGTCACATGTCGGTTATTGCGTGAACTTCTCTTACTTTCCTTTTTTCACTTTTCTTTCATTTACCAAGCAATGATAGCCCAGTGATTTTAAATTCGGCCTCTCGCTCCGGCGGCGGTTCAATCCTAGCATGCATCTTGATTGACTGGCCTCGTGGTCGAGCGGTTAGAGACCCTGACTGTGAAACCGGAGGTCGTGGGTTCGATTCCCACC
>DWQT01003195.1:0-12855 GCA_018244895.1 Myscelus amystis hages | reverse complement strand
TGTTCTGGGTGGGAATCGAACCCACGACCTCCGGTTTCACAGTTAGGGTCTCTAACCGCTCGACCACGAGGCCAGTCATAGTGATGCCTAAATAGATTTAATTTTACATTAAAAAGAGCATTGAAATCATCTCCAATTTACCTTCTAGACCAGTCATATTACTTTGATTAAAACAGCGAAGAAAACTGGAACCCTTATACTGTCGAAGCACTGATACACGAGAATTTTTTGACCTCAAGCCTGTGTACAGGAAACTACTAGATGACGATGGCAATAAATTCAGATGGACTGATATAAAAATTTTGAAGGCGGATAAAGTAAGCAATGGTATATTTTTCTTTAAAACATCTTACAAAGAGGAAGGAGGAAGAGTTCAGGTCGGTATCTACGTCGAGAATATGCCACACGAAGTCCAAGGCAGTACCTGATAGTTATTTGACTCTAAACCAACTTTACACTGAAAAGCTTACAGTTCCTGAAGCAAAGAAGCAAGACATTTTGAAGCCAATTCAAATGAACGTCGTGTTAAGATTTTATGAACTTTTATATGCTAATCTATAAATTATTGCAAAGGTTATTGTTGGGAACTGATTTTTAATGTTTTACTTTAAGGTTTTTTATACATTTACGTGCATTACGCTCAATGTAGTTTTAAACAAACGTTTCATTAAAAAGAAGTTCTAAGAACATTATTTACACCACGTTTCTGTGCCTTATGTAAATGATTAGTGATGATTGTGTAGATGATTAGTGAAAATCATGGAAATAATTAATTTTGAAGGTGTTTTACTCCTTAAATGCCTTATTTTATATGACTATAACTATAAATGCTATTTTAACTATTAATACTATTTTAAGATAAAGTTGCCTCTGTTCCTCAAACATAATGTTTTGGACGTTAGATACGAGTCATTATAGATAGCTAATTTCGTGTAATTGATAAACTTTCTGTAGGATTGTTTAGACAGCTTAATAATTAAGTATTTTTCGTTATTGACACACACACATCTGTTAAGTAAACTAATATAGCTTCTCAGAGATGATACTCCAACGCTTATTGTGTTTATGTAGGGCGTGTTATGACACGTTAAACATAGGTTTATATCGTGTAACGTAGAAATTAGTCTAGTATCGTTTAAGGTATATTAAAACTATTCAAAATAGTAAGTATTACTCTATTAAAAAAGTCTGATTTGATCGTGATTATAGCTTATTTGTTTTTATTATGAAAGTATAGTCATTATGTAGTTATTGTTTATTTAGGCGCTTGTTCAAAAAGGTTCCAGTGAACATTAGCTCAATGTGAGAATAGTTATAAATACCTATGTATATTGTTGTAAGTGAGAGCTGTTAACTTTCAGGGAGCTAAACACCTAAATAGCATATTTATTTTTACAATAATTCTTATGTTTGTTTTGTTAATTCTATTCAAGAGGTTTATGCATCGTTGTTTTTAAAGCTTTAAAGGTTTGTTGTGTTCTTAACTTAAATTTGTTAATCTTACCTAACTAATACAGGTAATATTAATTTTAGACTTAATTAATGATCTCATGATAAGATTTAACTACATATTTGTTCTTCCTAAGCAAGTATACTGTGTAACAAGTTAGTATGTGCCATTTTTTTCTTAAATTGATGTTTGGAGAGGTGGATAACGGAAAATTAAACTCAATTTTTCCTAATTATGGTAGTTTAATTCTTAAAATTTGAATGTTATCGAAGACAAAGTTAATATACAAAACTAACATATCTGTATTTTTAAGTGAGTCCATTAGAGGTATGATTAATACTGCTTTATTGCTAAACAGGCCTTATCATTACGCATCTTTTGATACCAAAAAAAATTACGTAATGCACATAGTTTAAACAAAAATCATAAAATAATCCAAATTATTTTTTCAAATGCCTCTCCTGTAAAATTTGCTGATTTTGACTTGTGGGGCTTTAGTTTTAAAGGAGCGATGTGTTGTTGCACGGATGCGCTGCTTCCATAGAATCCAATAGCATCGAATGTTGTTAACGGCTAATGGACGATTGGTGCAACCGTGTTAGCTTACTGTAAAGAAGTTTTTAGGTTCGATTCCCTTTTGGGTTAACGGAGAATGTCTAAAGAGACAGCGGCTTATGTAGGAGTTTTATGCACGAGACCGCATTAAGAGTACCACCATATGTAGCAACTGCTTAGATATTTTAAGCAACCAGCACGCAAATTGCCTCAGACACAATGATGCAACTGTTCTAAATAGTTTCAGATGCCATGGTGCCCACTTTGATCAAAAGAACTGTCGTTCACTTGATACTTATAATTAACTGTTTTATGCTGCGGCTTCAGGAAATGGCTTTAACTTTAATATTACGTTTTTTTCTTTACTTTTCTGTAAGTCATAAACCCACAAACGAAAGCAGTAATTAACAAGCTAAGAAAGCTTGTTTTAAAAGCCGCTAGATATTGGGCAAAGGTAATTTGACAGATGAAGCGCTTTTAAGCTTTTTAAAAATGCATACAAGTCGTAATAAGTTTTGTTCCAAATTCGAAATTAAATATACAGTCAGTGTAACATTTTTGTTTGTTCAGTGAGAGGGTAGCCAGTACCCAGCTATGGTAACAACTGTCGATAGATGTGGCGTAAGATAGCGGCGGCTACTCGGCTGCGGACTAACAACAGAGCGTGCGGCGATTCAATTAATTTGCCTGCGCTCGCCCGCTAAGGCCGCTTGCTAACTTGCACAATTCTAACATAACGTATGCTGGTTGAAATTGCTTTATTCATTGTTTGATATCGCATGTAAAGCCCACACACCGTCATACTTATAAATGTATGGTAATTTCGGAGAAATACAAGCCAGGGGAGAAACATAAGTATATTAAAATCTTATTATTATTACTATACAATGTAACATTATACTATTTTACTTTTTATCACTATACAGATGTGTGTTATTGTTACTGTACAAATTTGTTACAAATATAAAAACTAACACGTGGCGTTGGCACGGGTGCCCACATTGTGTTCGAAAATGAGCACCATTATTTGGTCGTTAGGTTTCTCCTAAGTTAGGTCCTAAACATTACGTCTTTCAGCTGAGTTTATGATAATGCTATTAATAATTCAAATTAGGTATATGCAGTGAGTTGGTCAGTGTGCCTGATAACAATTTACGATGAGTCGAGTTTACTGATGAGTCCTATAACTCTACATACTTAGGTATATTATATACGTTAGGAATAAAATGGAGATTAATTATTCAAATACATCTGTAGTAATTTCTTGTGTTTGATTCAGTGATAGAAGAACAGTTAAAAGCCGTCGCTATACCTACATTTTCGAGTTTTGACTCTTCCTACTTTTTCCTGTCTTAAAATTAAAAAATCTAGTACAGGTTGCAAACAAATAATAGAATATACAATAGCCATGTTGAAGTAGCCATTATGCAGTAAATATTGTATTATTCAAACAGTAAAAAATGTAAGCGAATGAGTTAAAAATAAAGCAAAAACGAAATGAAAATAACACAAAAAACGCAATCAAGATATTAAGTCATCGAGCCAACACTTGCATTAATTTCCCGAACGATATGCACGAAGCCTTACTTGCCCCCTAAGCCTGCGCAGTGCGCCCGAGGAGAGGGGAGGGGTCGGCCCCCAAGATGGCCGCCGTATTGTCTAAGGCTTGATTAAGGCAGATTTAAAGGGTTTGCGCTTACATATTAATTATGTACTCAGCTCCACTCGGTTTTTACCCGGGTGTACATATTTAGGCGCGCGGCCGGAACATATTGTTGTTGTTATATACGCGGCGCTCTCGCTGCTCTGTGTGGGCGCCGCAGCCCTCGGGGCCGCGCCGGCCGCAGCGGAGCGGGCGCTCTCGCCGCCCGAACTACGGCGCGCTGTACCTACGTAATCCGTTACTGTTGCCGAGTTATATTTTTGTAAACTACTATATTTTACATTAATTAATAAGCGGGTAATTATTAGTGAACTACAGTCTATGTATTAACGAAATGTTTCTGAGTCATTTTCATTGAAGAAGGCACAACAATATATAGATTTAACTAAATTTGACAATCAGTGACATTGTTCCTAGTGTTTTAATTGACCAAAGTTAAGAAATTACAGATGGAAAATTTTCTTTACATAAAAAAATGTTTTTAGTATCAAATTATCGTATTAAGAATATCCGTAAAATGGATAAACCTATCATATGAACATTATTATTATACAATGGTCGGCGCGTCCCACATATTTTTTTGCATTTAGATGAAACAATGAATAAGTAATGATAAGTTACAATTCATAATAATTCAATATTAAATAAATGGTAGGAACACAAGATGTTCTTAGAGGTTATTAGAGACGGGGTGACAACACAATATAGAAGTGCTCTACGTTATACCGATAAAAATTAAATATATCAACTGATTTCCCTTTCAATAAAGGCGACTAAAGATAGTTTAATATCTCAGAACGATTATTCGACATGGATTCGCGAACGTTCTTTAGTACAATACAATAGTTCATACTAACGATATTCTACAAAAAACGTTATTTTGGAAGGGGCTAAGAAAATGGTCACATGAAATGGTCTTATTCGACTCCACATAACTGACTTCTCAGTAGTACAGTTAAGGAAGCTGTAATTTGTATGATTACTATAAACTACGGCAGTCAACAAACTAGAAACTGATTTAACTAACAAAAAACTTATAACAGTATAGTAATTTCGGCTTATGAAATCGTATCTAATGGCCGCACACGAAGCAGTCCTGCGACGAGGATAGAACCAGCGCTTACTCCATCTAGCGTGGCATCATCATCATCACTTGTGATAAATAGCGACGCCGTCTTTGTTAATTTATTATCAGCGCTTATGACATTCGAGGAGCTCAAACGGCAGTCGCCTGAAATGCAGAAGCAGCGACACTTGCGCAACCTCGCCATTAACTCGTACACACATCGCCTGAAATATTTAATACTTTAGCGCTGCTAGCTCTCGCAAAAGGAAAGAAATATTGGGCCTAGATAATGACCGCGCTGTTGTAACTTAAAGCATGCATATTTATTTTCAGCGCATCGCTATGAACAACGATTTTCATGTTCGTTTTTGTCTTTTACGTACGCCGCGGACTGAGATTGAACTCACTTTAGTACTTTCAGTGTTCATTCATATTTTGATAGGTTCCTCCTGGAAATGAATACTAGAAAAACTATCCATAATCACTAACAGTAATGGACGATCCTTCCAGGTAACGACATCGCCCGAGGTCATTGAACTTTACGTATTGTCTACAATCTGCCGCTGCGGCAGGACTATGAGCTGCATTTGTTACAACAATTATTTCACGATTTGTACTAAAATGTCACGTTAAAAGTTTCACGGATTTTCAGTCCAACGTTATTCTAATTTTTACTATATCACGACCTTTGTTCTATTCGTTATCAGCGCGAAGTTAAAGCTGCATTCGAATTTAATTTAATGTTACGTGCAGTTTATTTAATGGCGCTATATTGTGGCTAACAGCCGGCATCCCCGGCGCCCGCGGTGTTGTAATGGTGGCGCATTTACACGCGTGCTTATTAGAGATACAAGAGGCGATATTCATTGCGTGCCCGTGATCTGAAAGACTGCACCGCACTGGCAAGGATCGCCAGTCGAGTGGCATTCTAAGAGTGTGGAGTAAGGCTCAATGGCAGGTCGCAGGTGGTCGCCGCGTCCTGCGCCGTCGCCCGCCACTCGTGGCGTGCTTGTTACAGCGCACTTGCAATGATCAAACGTTTCAGCAGATTTCCAATTAATGAACGTATTAACGATCGCACCTCTTGTTTCCCCTTTCATGTGAGTGTGGGACGCCGGTACGGATGTACTTAATGATTGTACCAACTTTTCAGGCAATTATAAACTTTACTTCCCCAAGTAGCACTGCTAGTTCTAATTTTTGTTCTATCTTAAGTGTTAAGCGATTTTAATCTCATCTTGTGTCAATTACGTTTTGTAATTACGGTTCGTAAAGTTTTTCAGTTTCAAAGTAATGACGGTAGTACAGCTAATTCAATGTTTTCCTTTATATTATTTAGGCCAGCTTAGAAATATTTTTTCTAAATAACTTGATAAATTATATTTAAATCAAATTTTTGTACATCTACATTGATTAACAAGCGTAGCGACTTTTATACTTGAAACACTTCAAGTAAAGTATTTTGTTAATTAAATACAACTAACCCCTGAATAATGCTGGCCACGTTACACCGAACAGGTTAACAATGGATGAAGTGTAAAAAATTAAAAATCTTTAACACAACTACGAGTGTGAGAGTCTTCAGAAGCGCCATCAATTTTCTTAGAGGCCGCACCACAATGGCTCACTTAACTTTTCACGCGTTTCCTCCGAATCACTTTCGCGTAGAAAATAATCACATTTGAATATCTCTTCGATTTAATTCATCACAATCGGGAACGAGCCCGGCGCCGACATCAAAGTGCGGACAGATTGCCAGATGGATGGTAATGCACCCGGAGTGCACCTTACTGAATTATTCGCCTATTATACACTTGCTTTGTGCATCACTCTTTTATCTCGCAAAATGACACCACGCCTGTAAAGGTGCTCCCACACTAGGCGAGAAACGCACGACGTCTACGCACGTGTCACATGACCTGCGTCCTGTCCCTCCTCAGACCTAACACAATATTTTATACCATTACACCTGTCTATAAGAGAATCTTTATAAATTAAATTTTAATACCCAATACTTACTATTGATTTCTCGATAATTGATCAGTGCAAAATAAAATATAAACACTGTAAATAGGTACTATGTGAAATTGACATTTCAGTGGACACTTGTTTGAAAATTTGAAATTTATTCAAAATTTATTCAATTTATTTAAATATTTCAATTTTAAAAATAGAACAGTTTCTAATTATAAAACAATATAACAGAAAGGTTCAATACATGCATGTAGGTTGATCTTTGATAAGACTATCTTTTTAACTAAAGCCTTCGACCGACGTAAGCACGCGAGCGCGCCGCGAGCGGCGCGGGCGTTGCGGGCGCGAGTGTGCCCGCAGCCTTACCATTACCGCGAGTGCTCTCTGACGTAACGCCATCGAATTTCCTACTCGTAAAGATTTCCTTTTAGCAGACCGTGAGCAACAATACTCGTTGCGGCGAAAGTGACTTGCGGCGGCAGATCTCGCAAACATCAGAAGGACGCCCTCGCCGCCCGCGGCCGGCTGCCTTTGATCACGCGGTGTTTTTTAAGTTTTTTAATGGGTAATTCCTTTCATCATCGCCGAAATTAATGGCGGATGGATGCCGAAAGACGGGAACGGCAATTCAACGGTTCAATCTCCATACTTGAAAGTGGCGCGCGCCATCGAACAAAGCGGCGCGAAGGCTCAAAAAGCCGCACGGAAAATTACTCGTTTTGAAGTATTAAAGCCTAAACAGGACAATATGTTATCCTCTAAAAGCCTGCGGAACATGACACCTGAAAGACTAATAAGAGGGCTCTAAGTAAGTAGCTCGTAACGAACAAAGTACGATGGAGCCTTTTAGTGGAGCGCTGAATTATCCGTTTCATCCAGAAAACGCTCCGGCAAGGCAGTTGGAACCGAATTATTTTAATGTACGAGTCTTCAAATAAAAGCCTGTCTCCCTAAAAGGTTGGGACAGCTTTGTGGAGAATGATTTGTCATTATGGTGCGCGGAAATTGCCTGCTTCGAGTAAAGCGCACAGACTCTCACCGATATTGAAAAGAATTGAACAACAAAGTTTTCTTCAATCAAAAGACAATAAGTGTCAATAGCAGTAGCATATATTGTACTATTCCAATTTAATCGTTACCAATAACAATATTGTGGTCACGCTACATTTAGCGCTACCTTTCGGCAGCCCGAAAATAGGTACTATTCTCGAATGTGGTTCATCGCAGCAAGATACAGGACCGTGAAGGGATCGTTATAAAGTTTAATTTACAATGCACCAACACCAACCCTCCCCAAATAATATATTTTCTTCCACATTTATTACTTGCATAATCCCACATTCATAATCGTAGTATCTTTCGTAAACACAATTGCAAAATTCATAGGTTCATAAGTACAAAGCAAATTATATATGCTATCTCCAGAAACACATACCCTTCTAGAGATCAATGCCTGTAAAAAACAGTTACTACTTTTTACAAGGGACGTTCTAATTGGACGATAGTCACCATAATATCCATCGCTCTTCATTTTAAACAACCCTGGCTGTGTATCGCACGTGTCTACGGCCTGCTTTCGTTCTCAGCTCAATTCTGATTATGTTTGTTGTATCTATAGATTTACTATATTTGTTTGATAACACAAACAGTTGTTAACTAGGCCCGACGTTGATGGTTTAACGTGAATCTTTACCGAACTGCAGCATAACAGAACAGAAGATAGGTACTCGTAAAATTGAAAATCCAAAATCATTATTATAAGTGTGTACATGATTTTTATGGCGCAAGTATTACTTGGGGATTGGAAATGGCAGTCTCAACCTAACTAAACATTTTTTGAAAAGGCTCTATGAAAATACCACTTTATTGTAAATTCAAGAACTAGACTCCGTTCTGTACATACAGGGGTTGTTACCCGTGACGGTGAGTTTTAACACCCCGCGGAGGTTTTACGACATTTTTACAGCCTCGGCGGCTTCCCCTCTGAATGCCTAATCTCATAATACTATTTATGATGAAGGTCGTAGGAAATAAAGAATCCCACGGGACGACAGGTTTTAACTTATTAGAATCGGTCAGAAAACAAGGAATGAGAATGATTTTTTAAAATTACTAATGCCCTTTAATTGTTTGACATGGTGTCGATTTTATTTCGTTATGCTGTAAGATGCTATTCAATATGACGGCTCCAATCTGAGCTGGAGATTTTGAACTGAGGTCCTGAAGGGACCGAGTGTGGCTCCAATACTTAACTTACAATCTTTACAAAGTGTAATTCTTCAGGTTACTTTGTCGTATATATAGGGTTGTGTAACGTCGCGTGTGGCGCAAATTTAATATCTTTCTTGAGCTTTTACGAGATTTTTACGACTGTGCATCCTTCAGCGCTGAATACCTAATCGCAAAGGCGATGTATTTTATTTTGAAAATAAAAAAAGGAGTGGAAAGTCTACTTAACGTAAATAATTTGAAATGACATCTTGAAACTTTATTACTTGGCCATAAAACGTGAACACGGTGCCACGTCCGACACAGAGATCATTATGTGCAGCCGATAATTTAAGTACCTGCTTATTATCAGGCAAGTATTACCATCGCTCATCGTCAAACTGTTCTGTCCCAAATTTGTTAGCGACGCATTAATTTTGTTTTATTTTTGTCTATGGAATGACCTCTGGTCTATTACCTAATCTTTATCACAGAATGCAAGTGTAGTCAGCGAAAGCTACAGGTAGAAGAATACCGGAAATTGTTTCTCCAAAGAAATGCATGTACCCCAACGATAAATATGATATTTAAAGACGTATGAATCAGCTTAAAAGCTAATTGTAATTCGTTTAACCATAATTCGTTCTCAAAACAGTAAGTTTAGAACGAATGATCAGATGTCCAAGCTAACATTACCTAATTTACATTATATCAACAAAAGTTAGGTTTGCGATTAGTAACATTTCATTAATCTTCATTACCACTTATCACCAAGTGGGTCGGTCGGTCGGTCGTCATCCCGCGCGAGGTCCTGACGAGCATTAGCGGTGTCCGCCACCAACTTTCACCATTAGGCGAGCGCTGCACGATAAATCGGCTTGATTTACGCCACCGCCTGCGGAGACCACGTTACAAACGAGTTGGTCGGATTAATAGTTCGCTCAGAAGAAGTACTCGAATCGGTATGTAGCTTAAGCAATGGAATACGTGGCTTTACTGAAGTAGCTTACGACAAAACTGCAAGTGCGTTTTACGACAAAGATCGCAACCTTCAATGTTACAGCGCACATAAGTACAACTAATCTGCTAGTGTATTGCATGAATATCAAACAAGTAGATACTGCCAAAGTGCTACAAAAGATGGCACAACTATCTCTGCAAGCCTCAGCACACCTCAGTAGATCAAACACAATCTAATGACTCTCAAATATCTCCGTCTCGTCCCTAAACGTCACATCATACAAACGTTAATTTTCATATAAAATACCTGGTACATAAAAGGCATATACCTAGTATGTCTCTATTGAAGGTTATGTAACCATATTTCCCCGAACCATTGGACGCGAATGTCTACGGGCAGCACTGGTCATTAAACGCCTATCAACTACGTACATACATCCTCGGTTTGGACTCTTATGAAATTTAATTTTAAAGAGTTTTGGTGTTTCCATATAATTAGTATTGAGCTATTTCGGTATTAGATGTTCTTCTAGTAACGGCACTTGTATATCTTAGTGCTTGCAACTTAACAGATTTAAGTGATGCTCATTAATTCTCAAAACGAGCGCCTCTTTCGGCGCCACGCATCTGGGTCACGGCTGACGACAGTTTAGTGGTTACACTTCTAATTAGTGGCCGTTTTATATAATTTCTCTTAACGACTTACGAGTTACAACTGAATGCAATCCTTTTGCGAGCGTTAAATTGCGCCAATCTCCTGCCGTGGGCCTTAAACGTGGCCTTTTCACTATTCAATCATATCTTACAAACACACAATCATACGTCCCTCCTACTTCCCGTAGAAGTAGGCATTTAACTGGGCAGGCTAGGAGTTTCTAACGAGAGGCAGCGTCTTCATAGATAAAAATTCATATCTTAAGGCATTGTACACGTCTCCTTCTTTGTCTACCTCCTATTTGATAGTAGTAGTCACTGTCACCCGATGATATATATCTGTCACCTAACCTCCATATACTTACGTGGGTACATAATTCCGTAATAAACATAAACCAATTTCAAATTTTGAATTCGGCATATACAGAGCCATCTCTATATTTATTATATTCTGACATAAGATTGCGTTCAACTAGCAGCTTACCTGAGCTACCACGCACGGTGAGTGAGGTGCAGTGTAATATCTGGGACGTTTACCCAAAAACTAGTGATGCTTGTTGTAACACAAATGAAAATATTCAACGACCGTTACAACTACAAGTTTGTCATTGAAATCGCATGAAATGTTTCTATTTATTTTAGAACTTCAGTCCGCAAAGGAAACAACGTGATATCCCCTTAAGGCTGCCGCGGGGTGCATGCATTATGACGCAATTATGCGATCCTGGTGCCTGCATGATCAATGCGCCTTGCATGCAAGATTGCAGATTATAGCTGCTGCATTATTCATGCTGCAATTTAACTATACATTCTCTATTTCACGGTACATCATCTAAAGGACCTTGGCTTACAACGAGACCAACGACAATCGTTAACTAGACTTAGTTGTAAACTGTCATATTGTTACTAGAGATGCCTCTCGATCTGAGATCAATTGCTAAAGAACTTAAGAAATCATTGTTTATATGTAAACGAAAATGTATTGATGTGTTTTAATGCACCTATTCCATTTCTAGACAATAGTAACTGACAGGTTGTAGATAAACTTAGGCCGGGTGGTCAAACACGTCTTACCGCGCGTATGAAGGATTTTCAATTCACATATTTTATATAAAGACCTTATAAAGATCTGCCGCTCGGGGCTCTCGTTGGCTGAGGCCGCCACTGAATTCATATCCTAATAATATCGAGCATTTCAATAATGACATTATTTCCCACATAAGTCATGAACATTCTATACTTATACCTAAATACCAAGAGAATGGCTGATTGACCAAATATCAGATGTATTTGATACTCTCCACGATATTATAATAATCAATTACTCTTGCTGCAGACGACTGCATAGCTTTACATTTTACGAGAAAAGCTAAAGAAACCAGTTGTGCTACTGTAATACCTATGTATGTCGCGATGTCTTGACAGCTGAACATTTTTTTGGCTACAATTAGTTGTTCGTTTTTTTTCTTATTGTTTTTAATCACTGCGGGGGAATAAAGGTATTAGTTAAGTTCACGTGGGAACGTTTATAAAGATGTACTCTCACTGTCTGCGAGAGACCCACGCGACCTGGAGTGAGGCGACCGTCGGCCGCGAGAGGTATGCGCCGCGCGTGCGGCGTGCAGCGTGCAGCGTGCAGCACACTCATCCCCTCATTTCAGTTATTACCGCCCTCGCTATATTACGACGCTCTTTACAACGGTTTGCTGTGAATGTTCACGCGCCACCACCGCCATTTCAATTAGTTCATTATTCCTGTTTTTACTATCATTGTTTCCATACAAAGTCCAACTTCAACTGGTTGATTTGTTAACGTTGCTTGCTCTTACTTGGAGCTCGGTTGAACCACGAATGAGTCTGGAGACAGTCTAAACAGGGATTTGGATAAAAAAAAATATTCTTATGTTGATTTGTATTAAATGGATATGTTTGAGTTTAGTTGGGAAATCAAGATGGTTCTTCACCGAGTGTATCGTTGGTTGTTGCAGGCATGCACCGCAAGTCGCTGGAGGCGGCGCAGCACCTGAAGGAGTCGGGATCGGAGCGCGAGGGCTCCGAGGCGGAGCCCGACCGCGCGCCCTCCGCCTCGCCGCACCGCCACGACGTCCACGACGCTCAGGTTGGCACTACACCTGCTTCAAGTTACTTTTAGTCGGTACAGTGAATATGACGGGGGCATTCTTAAAAGAAGCTGGAATTCTTGAATTCTAAGTTTTCCCTCGAGACTTCGGCTCTTTTTGTGGTGCGTTTTGTATCTTACCATATTCTGCCTGTCCGTCCTGTATCTTTTTATATTGCATTTTATCGCTTATGTAATTATCTTAG
>DWQT01003194.1:0-12856 GCA_018244895.1 Myscelus amystis hages | reverse complement strand
GAAAGAATTTTTCAAATCGGACCAATATTTCCTGAGATTAGCGCGTTCAAACAATTAAACAAACTCTTCAGCTTTATGTTATTAGTATAGAAGTATAGATTTAATCGACATTGTAGCGCTCGTAGAGGCGTTGTCATCTACTTTGAAAAGCGCTGCTTTTCGACGGTGGATGCTACAATTGACGTTATGCAAATGACGCCATATGCGTTGCTCCCGTTAACGTATGCTTACGTTAACGGCGCGTTACGGACGACCGCGGCCTGCGTCAGCGAGCAGCCACGCCGGTCGCCCATAGACTATAGAGGTGTGCATAGATTATAGAGCTTTTTTTTTATCAACGATTTCGGCCATACGTATTGTGTAATCTGAATTGTATTAAATTAGAATGGTTTTCTTAGCTTGCAAATGAAATGATAATGTAGTTGACTGAAATATAAAAAAAAAATTAAAATATGTTTTATAATCTATAATCTATAATCAGCAAATTATATAATGTGAAATTCATATATTATGTATGTATGTGCGTGAGTTAATGAACAAATAATTCAATCATTATAATGTACATATATTCAAAAAAGAAAAAAAAACACCCAATAAAAAAGTTATTTTTTTAAATTCGCATGGAATAAGTTTCGTAAATCCTTTGCCTTCTATTTTCAATTTTCCCGCCAATTCCACGCGCCATGTTGGTGTAACCTCGGTCACGGCACATCGCGTAAGCGCTGACCTTTCAGATTTTATTCCGTTGAAACGTTATTTAACGTATTCACGTTAAGTGCTGGCTGCGTGGAAAAAATGTGATTTTTTTCACTTTTAATTAACAAAAAAAGTGAGGAACTTGATTTTTTTAACACGATTTTAGCTTGGGTTGTATGCAACGGAATGTTAGAGCTTCATTTTCACCACCGAGTAACAATAATTCTTATTTGGCGCAGTGGTTTGAAATTCAGCCTCCTACTTCGAGGATCTTGGTTGAAACTCACGAACCTCTGACTTGTTACGTGAGTTATATTACAATTTTAATATCACTCGCTTTCATTTGATGGAAAACATCATGATTTCCTGACCAAATCCGTACACTAGAGCTGTTGCAAAGTATATATTACAAGCGGGCCCGGCGAACGTCGTGTCGCCTTACGACAAAATAAATTCTCGTTATTCCCGTGTAAATCCCGATCCCTCAGTAACTTCGGGATAAAAAGTAGCCGATGTGTTATTCTGGGTCTGCGGCTACCTACATACCAAGTTCCATCGTAATCGGTTCAGTCGTATTTGCGTGAAAGAGTAACAAAGATCCATACTCACAAACTTTCGCATTTATAATTTTAATAAGATTTTCTGAGGTGAAGTCTACCAACTTGGCGACGTGGTACACTGTGGCTTGCCTCCAACTAACTAAATATGAGGTCTAGCAAGAGACCAATAAAACAGTCCAAGTTTAAGAAGATCAAATAATCACAAACGGATATCCAAATGCATAGATAATCTCGAATCATAAACAATGGAGCGTACACTGTTGCTTCAACGATCGCTACCCTCGTTGGTCGTAGTTCGTTCAACCCGCCGTGTGTAGGGGCGCGTGCGGTGGGGGTGCAGGGTGCAGGGGTGGGCGCAACGATATGTGACGGCCATTTGGTGTTACGTATAGCGGGAGACTAAGCAAATATACTAAATACTAATCTATAAATATGTAGGAGCTTAGCTGACCCGGCAAACGTTGCTTTGATATATAAATTGCTATTAACACCCCCGCAACCTCCCTTACAGGTGGAATTTCGTTAAACCCTTTCTCAGCTGACCTCTACTCGCCGAAAGGAATATTCCTACCAAATGTCAAGTCTCTAGGTGTTCTGGTTCCAGAGATATCGTGATGAGTTAATATATTGCTGTAACTCACCTATATATACATATATACAGATGACATATTTAGGGAATAATCAAATGAAACTCCATTTTATCATGTTTCGTTTAATAGAAAAAAGATGTTTATATAAATATATATTAAAGCTTAACAAAATACACTGGAGTCAAACGAACACACAACACAAAATATAAAAGATTTTACAATTGGAATGCACTTGTGTACTCCTGAACTTGGTTCCAAAATTATTTTTATAAACATAACTCTGAATCTAATTACTTTGCAAGAATATAAATATTCAACAGTAACAAAATAATTATAACTCGTTTTCTTCAAAGGCACTATTTGCGCTGTAAGGCTGTGTAGGAATATAAAGGCTCTCTTAGGACTAAATAAAATGATTTAATAAAAGAATCTAGCAAACACGGCCACAATAGGCGAATTTAATTTGTAAACTACATAAATTCTATCAAATCTTGTTATTCGAGAATATATTTATCGGCTTCCTATCGCCCGGCTGGCTTGTATTGACCATAAACGCTTGTCTCTGACAAATATCAATCTCATTTCGCCAGAATATTAAAACAGACAAACTCTAAATGTAACATTGTTGTGTAATGTAGGTAATTTTTGAAATAAGTTTTGTTGTTGACAAACTCAGATTCCCATTCTATACATTCCAGCGTTTGAAGGAGTTATAGTAGGTTTATCTATAGCTTCATTCTAACTGCTTAGAGACAAGCAATCACGACGTATTCTTTCAATACCGCCGAAGCCCAGTCCCGCATTGCGTGTCGCGGACAGGGCCTTAAATCAATAACACTAATAGAAACCTCAGCGAAGAAACAAAACATTCACGGACATTCGAGACACTTGAAGCTAACAGAAGCTGCACGCCGGCGGGGTGTCATCTCACAGGCCGGGGCTCCGCAGGGCTCCTACGCGGGCCCGAGCAGCGCCACGAGCGCGCGCTTGTAGTCGCCGGAGGTCTCGCCCTGCTGTCGGCCGCGGGGGGAGCGTTAGCGGGCGGCGGGGGGCGGGCGCGGCGCGGGGGCGGGGCGGGCGCGGGGCGGGCATGCGACGAAGAACGCGGCAACATTAGTATTGTGCACCATTCCTTACATAATATGCATCAACGTGTGTTATTCATTGAAGAATAAAGCATAGTAAATAATTGGTATGCAAATTACATCAATTTCAGGAACCGAGCGAGACCCTTAAATACCGCAACACGAAATGTAGTGTTTTTACACACAATTTGCATTACTTGTAAAAATATAATAAACGTATAGGCATCAATATTGAGGCTCAGGTACAAATCGTATTGTAGTGAGCTGTTATCAACAAAGTCATTTAAAAAATCAAAAAATATATAATAAAATCGTTAACATATAATTCTTAATGATTAACATTTAAAACCAACACTGTTTCACAACAAATTGTACACGAACAATAATAAA
The DNA here is from genome assembly GCA_018244895.1 of Myscelus amystis hages. Taxonomy (NCBI): domain Eukaryota; kingdom Metazoa; phylum Arthropoda; class Insecta; order Lepidoptera; family Hesperiidae; genus Myscelus; species Myscelus amystis. Next base: position 9,535 of record DWQT01003194.1, on the reverse strand, counting down.
TACATAAGATATATCAGTACATAGAATATTTCATAACAAATTGTATAGAGAAATTATAAAATTAGTCGTGACAAAAATTATTCAGAATTAAATAAACATTGAATGAAGCCTTACCTCCTGTGACATCCGGCGGCATTCGGGAATTGAGATTAGTACAGAGAACATTACTACAGCATAGAAACAGCTATTGATCATCATAATAAATTCATAGCAAGCGAACATCAAACATGTAAGGAAATGTGTTCAGTGCAAAAAAATAATTTTGAAACATTCCATTGTATTATATAATGCTAATCTTAGTCAAATCACATTTATTAAATTGAATTTAAATAAACCTACCTATACAAAAGATTTCACCGACATGAGTTAAAGATTTCTGATTCATTGAAGAAACAGAAAACAAGAGAAATTCTACAAATTTTCTCGCCTATAATTCATAATTAGTAAATCTTCATATTAATAAAAATCTATCTATGAATTATTATTAGTTGCAACTGTACTGATCTGTGTATCTGAATAAATGTTCATTGCATGAGAAAAAAGTGGAAAGTATAGATATATTTTTGTGCAGAACTGCATATTTCCATGCTGTGTAATGCGCATATAAAGCTGTTACCGTGGGCGCGCTCGACGCCCGTGCAGGGGACGTTGCGAAGCATTTCAATAATAATAAAGCTATGTTCGATGAAAGAACTTAATTTTGAAAAATTCCTAATATGCAATATGAAAATTGTACCATCAACACTATAATTTGAAAATTGAAGATTGGCTTGAACTGTCTAAAGAAATTATAACGAATATGCTAATGTTGAATATGGTAAACGTAACACAAAATGAACTAACCCGAGCAACTGAAGCTGTAACCCCCCCCCCCCCCTGTACTCCTCGGCCCGCCCCGCCGCCACCTGCCGCCAACGGAGCACTAACCTCGAGCTCGCTGCGGAGCGTCTTGTCGTAGAGCTTCTCGTACTCGCGTTTGATGGCGGCCAGGTCCAGCTCGGCTCTGGTGGCGATGATGCGCACGATCGCTTGGTCATCGGTGCCCGCGCCCTCCACCGCCTCCCGCAGCCGCTGTGCGAACCACGCCGGCGCGTTCTCGACGCACTCCACTGCAATACACACAAGGGGGAAGGTTCACGAGGCTCACGTACCCGGATCTCGCTCTCCAGCGTCTTATCGTAGAGGCGCTCGTACTCGCGCTTGATGGCGGCGAGGTCGGCCTCGCTGCGGCTCACCACCACGCGGATGAGCGTGCGGTCGTCGGTGCCGAGCCCCTGCATGGCGTCGCGCAGGCGCCCCGCGAACCACGCCGCCGGATTCTGCACGCACTCCACTGAAATCGACAACGTCAGTCGCGGCCCGACCTTCCGGCTCGCGGGTGCGGTAGCGGTGTAACAGGAAATGAGAAACGGTGCATTATTTCGAATTACGGTTTCTTGTTATTTCTTTTGGTCTTCCAACGGCTACCTAAGAAATTTAATAACCGATAGATTTTTTTTACAATCTTAACTGGAAGACACTATGGGACCTGAAGACTCTAAGAGGAAGACTTTACCTATTTAACACTCAAAAGAACAAACAAGTGCGGTGTAAAACCTATAGACCACACGAATTCCAAATAAAAAACACTTAATCATAGCATGCAAAATATTTAATGAGATCTTCCTGTAAACCCAGCGAGACTACTTACGAACGTTAGCAAGCGAATACTCCAATTGAAGTAATTGACGAATGTTGAACGTAATTGATGACAAAGACGTCGGCGGAAGAGTTCATTGGCATTATGACGTTCCGAATTTTCGAACATTTATGTACACGTGAATTCATTATGATTTAATATGAAGTCACACGTGCGAACAGATTTTTTTTCCTAAATTCAATTATGCTTTTATAACAATGTCAGACAAAAATCAGTTAAACATACACTTGTAGGTGACAGATGACATATTAGTGTTGCCATGATTGGGAGTAACTTGCCATAATATAAATTAACAGGAAACTTAGTCTCACTAAGTGGAGTGTCAGGAAAATTTTGGTTATTCAATATTTTCCGATCCTAAGGCTTTTGAGGGTGATCTGATAGCTGACGTACCGATGGCCGACAGAGCCTCCTTCAGCTCCCCGTCGAGTTCCGCTTTGATGGCCTGCTCGATGGTGCGGCCCGCGATATTCTTGTACTCGTCGAAGATCAGACGCAGCTGCGCGAAGCTCTCGTGCGCGAGGATCTGCAGGATCATATCAATTATTGATCTCTGACAATAAAACATGATAAATCAAAATATTATGAAATTTTTTAATGCACGAATTACGTGTGAATTTGTCGTTAATAGGTGGCGTGTGGACGGTTAGAAAAACCAATTTGACGATGGCAAGTGAAAAATTGCAATAATGTTGTAATTCCAGTCTCGAAATGGAACATTCCAATAACATCTCGATTCCAATATCCAATTGGAAAATTCCATTGTACCGCTAAGCTTTATTGCAAGATTTATTACGCCCGGATCAGAATAATGAAACTGTACTACTTTCCTCGCAACCACGAGTGGGTTAATTAAATTCGTCTGTCTGTGTGTCGGGCTACCTTGTTGAAGACCTCCTCGTCGGTGCCCCACTTGCCCTCGCCCGCGTCGTACAGCTGCTGGGCGGCCTCGGCCGCGCGCGCCGCGTCCACTGCGCCCTCCTCGTCCCGCGCGCCCTGTCCGGCAGACTGCATCAGCCGCGTGCCGCCGCTCTTACTCTATGGTCGCGGATGAGTTGACTTCCCCTTGTCTATGACTAGCTCAATATAGACTCAACGACCATAGACATTTTTATGGAAAGAAATTCTTTAACGCCGCTTGCGATACGAGCTGGATATATTTAATTGGACCACAATGTAGTAACAAATATACATTGTTTAATATCACCTCAACTCATCCGGGACCGTGTAGAATCTTCGGCACAAGCGAAAGTAAAGATTTGAGTTTTAAACATAAGCGTTATTGTTTATAAATGAATACATATATGTTTACATAAATAAATAATAAAATCAACACCCATGCTTATTATTAAACACATGAATAATTTTTGAAATCATATTTCATGAACAATCAAACGAGCACATAAAAACCAATTACATCACTTTACATATGTTAATGTGATTATAAGCATTTTATAAACATGTGATTATAAACATTAAAGATTATGCAATTAAGTAGGCAAAATGCATGTCATAAAAAAGGTAACTTTTATTCTACGGTTACAGGTATCTATAATCTTGACAATTAAATAAAATTTTATTTGACTAAAATTTCATATCTTATGTGGTTGTTAAATATTAACAAGCAAAGAAAATCAACGGCAAAAGCATTCGTTTCCACGTCACAGTTAGTAACAAACAAACAGTAAACACATTTGTAATATCAATATAATTTAAAGCATAACTCAAAATTGTCACAGATAAAAAAATTAAATCTCGAAAATTTGCAGTATTTAATTTAAAAAATATTATACGACATTGCAATAAATAGAAAAACGGTTTAACATGAATGATGAAATTAGTATCATTCATTACTTAATTATAAACAAAAGGTTGACAATAATTAAATAGGAAAATCTACTGTGGCAGATACAATATGAGGGTAACAGATAACAAACAAAGCTATATAAGAGTGGGATAAGAGAGAGATAGATACATATGTGATGCTGTTCGTGTTACGTACGGTCACTATGAGGGTGAGGAGGCGGCGGAAGTCGCCCGAGGTCTCGGAGCACATGTGCTCGGCCAGCGGGCGATTGTACACTGCGGCCGACAAACACAAGTAAAAGATTAGCAACTAACTTCAGACTGATGTTTCGAGACTGCAACCGCTGCAACTTCATACTGTTACTTTTCAAAAATGACGAATCTTAAAATTTCACTCTCATCAATTTTTCATAACTTCAACTTCATACTGTTACTTTTCAAAAATGACGAATCTTAAAATTTCACTCTCATCAATTTTTCGTAACGCGCGTAAAGAAGTATAAGTTTAAAAAGAAAAATGTCTCGCTCACACTTCTCGTAGGTGGCCACGATGTCGGCTATCTCGGGCTTGGTGCGCGTGCACAGCACCTCCACCAGCACGCGCTCGTCGGTGCCGAGCCCCTCCATGCAGCCGTGCAGCTCCTTGCACAGGTACTCCGCCGGCGGCCGCATCAGCGCCACTATCACGTCCTCGAAGTGACCGCCCAGCTCCGACTTCAGATCTTCGATTATGTCCTGTGTGTGCACACATAACAGTTTTACACAAATGTATTATTAAATTTATACGATTTGAAAGCATTATTATGAAAGTTAAACTTCTGACTAATTAATTATACAAGATACATACAAGGCCTGAACTGCTGGGCCAAGGCTCTGCATTGAGCTTAAAAAGGCAAACAAGGGATTAAAGTACTTTAAAAAATTTTGTTTTTTTAAGAGCAAAAATACAGATAATTCTGATGACGTCACAATTTGCTATTTTAATGGATGCCTTAGGTAGGTATCCATAAATTCAAAAATAACCCTATGCAGCAATTCCTATACAGGCGCCTCTTAGTATAATATCGGTGTGAATTGTGAAAAATACCTGATAATTAAAATAGATGATGTTAGTTTGATAAACAGCAACAAGATAACAATGTCTATTTGTGTCAACTCGGCAATGTAAGGAGATTGACTGCAACTTTGTAATGGCAGGCATAGTTCAAGTTATTTAATCTGTGTAGGGTTTTACTTCCAGTATGTATTTACATTTAATTATGATTTTAACCAATAGACTTGGAGTCAGATTTATTATTATTTTTACTTTTTCACTCTTCCCCCCCTTTTCCCCCGCTTTTCATTATAACCACCTGTAACAGTTTGCTACAGATGTGGCAACCCTGGGAAGACTGCTTAATGATATAACATCACATGGTATGACTCAACTTCTCATAGTTGATGAGTGGTTGACCTTCACAGAAAAATATTCTCAACCTTGAACTTAGTGTTGCCATATAAAAATATTTACTACAAACAATATAACATCACAAAATACAGAGTATTATAAAATATTAATGTAGACAATGGACAATTTGCTTCATTGCTAGGCCAAAACGAAAGGTCATAATGTAATATTCGGATATATTATGTATATGATTTTAAAACCTGTTTTACCAAACAGTATTAAGAGGTGATTGGAAACAATATTGCTTTAAGCTTGTTTGCTATTTAAAAATACCTACCCGTCCATACTCATGTGTGAAAGCCTCCGCGATCGCCTGCCGTTGGACGTTGGAGCGTGTTGTCAGGATGTCAATGATAGTCTGCTCGTCCGTACCAAAGCCCTTCATGGCCGCGCGCAGGCTGGCCGCGTCTTCCGCAGCGTTGAAGTTCGCCACTCCCACCACAGTTGGTTCGCGCTATGGAATTAATTTTTTAAATCATTTTCTACATTCACAAATTGCGATAATTGATTTATTGTAACTTTATATATTGTCCAACACGAAAGTATGTATTCCGCAATTTTATTATATTTTACATAATTTATTGCCAACAGTTAAGTTATGGTTACATTGCGAATACAAGTTTTTTAAATTATCGAATTAGTTTTTCCCACGGTAAAAAATTAATAAAACGCAATTGATTGTAAAGACAGGTATTTTTTTATTTTAATGATGTGTCTATATACCTTCGAGCCAAGGTTACAGATCTAACCCACTACCCTAATTACAGTTTACTGACGTCACCAGGAGCCGCCCTACGATTATCCAAATAAAAAGTTACTTACTTTGTAGGCCATCTTCTTGAAAGTAGAACGTCAAGAAAATAACTTATAATAACACGAGAACCACTTTCACAGATAAATCTATGCGTTTTATTACCGGTCGGCAGTGATTATTCCCGGGTTTTATTCAACTATTTAATGCGTAATATATCCAATTCTTCACGACACGTCAACAACGTCAAGGTGACGATTCCTTACTGACAGGTGACAGATATGGTGATGACAGCATTGACAGATATGTTATAGTTCAAACACTTATCTTAATGTGTTGCCAGGTATAATGAAGGAAATGTATTATTTAAGGTTGCATTCAGTTGTAACACGCCTGTCATATGTTAGTTGAAGATAGTCAATAAACATGGGGACTAAATGAAATAACCAGTATTCATGCTGTAAATAGTTTATTTTTTAAATCTTAAAATATTAGGTACACATTAATACTTATGTACAAAGTAAAAATATTCTTAAAACAGCTAAACACTAAATATATATATCACACAATTAAGAAAATATCAATCATATTACTTGAATTAAAATTTACTTTACGATAATATTGCATCAATAAAATTTACAAAAATAAATCGGCACACACAATCGAAACAGAACTGCTAGGTTTGAAGATTAAGCTGGACCCTAAATGAGAATTTTTTTTTTTTTAAATCTTACCAATTATAACAATGATGAAAAGGTTTATCGTACTACACGGATTAAAGTCACGAAAATATTTCTTCATTTCAGAAATCTGCTTAGTCTAACTTTAGTTGAGATACAAATTAAGTACCTATCATCAGTATTCTCTAAACAGCAGGTATCTGAGCACTCTACCAGACTTTGTACTGCTAGTCTAAACAAATTACAATCTAATCCTATGGATAAGGGAATTCATCGACTGTTCTATTATAATATCATAATATTGAATAAAGATGACTTAACCCTATCAAAATCCGTAGGTCATTTAATAGCCTACGTTGTTATAGTTTACGGTATATATAAACTACAGAAAAACTACAGATAGTAGACGTTTAAATCGAAAATACTATAGTATTTTAAAAAAAACAGCACAAGTAACTAAAAATATTTTTGATCTGTTTTTGGCACTTTGGCGTCGACTTGGATGAGTGAACATTCTATGATTCTTCGAATCATAATAAATTCCATTAAAATAACATTTTTTTTCATTTCATTTTGCATCTAATACATTTCCATTAAATTTTTTAATAATGTTACGTTATCGACGAGACTGTTAACTAACAATACTTACTAGGGTGTCTTTATGGAGCTTATAAGATATGGTCAACAAAATACTGTGTTTATTATCGGGTATGGTCCTGGGCTCACTGCCAGACGACGACGCGGTAGTTGTGGGCCACGCTGTCCACGTAATAGCCATTCATGTACTCGTTGGGCAGCTCGTCGCTAAGCTGCAATTAATTACCCCCAATCCTTTCAGATTACACAGTTAATATAATCTTTATATAATAACTCTTTTATGATTCAACTAAAATGACATCGTGACAAAATCTTATTAATTGTAAGGAATTGTAAACTGTCAATAAACTAGGAAACAGTTAACGATCGTACTCAATGTTAAGCTACTGACGATTATCATGTCTGTACTCAACATAGTGCATCTTTTTTTCATAGGCGTAACGTTATTGTATATTCTTCGTATGCACCAATACTGATTATTATTAAACTAACTGTAGACTATACTATGCAAATCGTTGTAAATTCTGACGTCATGACTTTATAATTATGACGTGTTACCGAAGATGTATTTTTAAAGGGAAAGAACCGAAATATAAAACCAACAAAACTCGAAACAACACAAAATGAAGCGAACTTCATGTTAGTGCGTTAATCGTGTTATCAGACACCATTCGAGTGGAACTTAGCGAATGCACCGTATGCAATTATAAACAAGTATCTTTTTAACCAGGCGTGCGGCTCTCGAGTTAATATGCGAGTAACTATTAAAAGGATGAAAAACAAAAGCGCTCGTTCACGTTCCACGAAATGTCAAACGTTATGACAGTGTCACAGCGTTCGAATGAGAGTCGCAGGTCAGACGCGCCCATGGTCTACCATGGTCCACTAGCTACCAAGCACTAACTCTAGCGAAACTGAGGTTGAGGTCGATCACTTACAGACAAGTTGCCACGTACAGAAGTTAATTAATCAATCCATAAAACACCAGTCAATGAACGAAATCTGATAAACCAGTGTATAAGGGATGTGGATTTGGAGACGATATGTACTGAATAAATAAAAAGCACTTTACATATATCACAGAACTTTAATTAATATGAAAGAACTACATTACCCAAAACTATTTCACAATCCTCGCGGTAATTCGTCTACACACAAAAACACTTAAAAACTATTGTAACACTAAGACTGCATGATGTGTTAAATTAATGTGCCGAAACTAAAACTAAGTACATTTATGATAAATTACATAGAGAATATAAAAGAAATTTCAAAGCATCTAACACAAGAGATCAACGCATATTACTATTATTAAAGTATTTGACTCGTTTCGTTAATAATATATGGTGTATTGATACGGTAACATTTATCGTCTGTCAAAATTAAGTGCCGAATGTCAAAGCAAAAGGATGTAAGTCAAGTTGAAAGCAAACACGTCTGTCAAATGCATGTCAACACTGTCAAATTAAGGTAATATCTGTTAAATATGACACTCCTTTCAAATTAATATCACGTCTGTCAAATTAATGTAACAACTGTCAAATTAATGTCACATCTGTCAAATGGAAGTGAGGACTGTGGTGTCGCGTCATCGCTGGCCTTGCGGCTCCGCTCCGCCGGACCGCGGCACCATGTGCCAGTAGCGCCGTTTCAGGTTCGAGACCTATTAAGTAACATATGCTCTTGGAGGAAAAACATGTCTGGGCACCATAGCAAAAGACCACTCTCGTGTTCTGTATGGCTATTCCGTTCCCTTGATGACGAAGCCATGATTTAATGACACATTCTTAATGTGTACAATATTCACGAGATCAATTAGGCGGTGAAACGTATTACTCTTAAATACCTTGTTGAAACAATCACATTCAGACAAACGAATCGATGCTAAGCACGTTTTACCCGAGAGGTGGGATTCAATAGTTACCCTTAATATAATATTAATACAATACATTACAATACAAATTGTTAGTAATGTTTCATGCTACATGCATGCAAAGTAAACCTAGTTCACGCGGTAAAAGTTTTACAAACAATATCTGCATCCGAATTAATTGTAATTGTAACAACATGTTACATCTAATTGTAACAACATGTTACATCTAATTGTAACAACATGTTACATCATACAAAAACAAATGACGTTCAAAAAATTTTTAGCCATTTTTGTAAAATATTTTTGTTCGTGAAATGTGTTATAATACGAGCGCTCGAAACCGAAGCTTGTGTAGGCTTGGTGTCATTTTAGTCTGTCATTGGCGTTACGATGTTAGAAAATATTAACGATAGATAATAAAAATGTATGTATATGTAACCTATGATGCATTTAAATATTCTAATAATATTTGTTATGTCTTATATAATAATAAAGTTAGTTATCATTATGTATCGATTGTGAAATAGTTTAATGACATTTGTAAAAGGAATTTATTAAAAAAATCAGTCTCTAAACATTGTTAGAAAAATCACCAAAATACATCCAGCTGTTGTAAATAGGATTAAATATAATTAAATATAAATACATATATGATGCATACAAAATTATACTGTACACAGTG
>DWQT01003193.1:0-12858 GCA_018244895.1 Myscelus amystis hages | reverse complement strand
ATTAAATTGCCTAGTTTGGAATCAGATAGCTGTGTGTGGAATTGTCCTAAGATATTATTATTATTATTATTACACATATCGTAACAGGTGTGGCAGATGACCGGAAATTAAGCTTCGCCATGCATTGCAACAGTTTCACTTAATAATTTAAATTTTCCCTGTAATCAAGATTAATTCGGTTATCGTTAGTGGCGATCGTATGCTTTTTAATGCTCTGGCGCTACCGCTGGAGGATGATGCTAACAGTATACAATATAATTTGAGTATACTGACGAAAGTGGTCCCATTCTATTTGCCCAAATCTATTGGAACGCAGAAATCGCGGCAATTGACAGGAACCCAGCGACATCCATATTAACATTCATTATGTTATCCTTATCCACAGGCCAGAAACATTGAAATTTTCAACAAATTTATTACCATAGATTCCTAGTAGTCAATTTTGTGTTTGTATACATAGTAAAGCTACTTTTTTCAAGTATAATATTGGTATCTATGTATATGATATGTATAACAGGGTTTCAAATAAAATGTCTCTTATGCAATAACATTTATTTTCCGCAAACATTAACAATAACACAAAATAAGCTATCTAATATAATTAATTCTATGCAAGTTTTGAAAAAGTATGTGCATTTTAGGAATCTTATAATACATACACACCAAGCCAGTAAAACACTTTTAGTTATCACCCATGTCTATCTTCTCATGGTTCAAGGCTACCAAATTAAACCCAAGGCACTTGTATGACTCAAAGTAAATTATATGCACATGTGTTCATGGTACTCTGGATTGGTGTGTATACATTTGTAAAAAATCTGTCCTCAAATTAATTGAATTATATTGAGAAAATTAAACCTTAAATTGGTTTGTAAAGAAGTGTTGTTACATACTTCTTTCTGTATCTGTGGGTCGCCGAAAGTACCATAACTCCATCTTTGATAGATAAGGCGTAAAGGTGATTCAACATTACATGGTTAGGCTCTGGTAACAAAGTTGGCTCACACTAAAACAACAAATAAAGGTAAATAGGGTATCTCACTGTAGATGAGAAAAAATATAAACATATATACAAATGATTTAGTTATTTTAGTTTAAATAACAAGCGGTCCAAACTGTTAGCTGAAGTTCAAAATATTATAAAAAAAATGTTATTATTAATTTCAAGTTATACTTTTTTATCTATTCCATGAGTATGCCAAATGGAAGCTGCCATGATATTCCTCATATTATCGCCATGTGAACAAAGAAGAGTCAACTAATTAATAGGTCAACACAACATGTTTATTTTACTTTTCTAAGACTCGTTATAACATCAAGTATTGTTCAGATTTCACCAATTATTTTAAAACAAACGCTATTAAATTAGATGAAGACATATTCACAAGTATTTTCATTGTTTTCCGATTTGGAAGGGAATTTTACGGCAAAGATGTAACAGGTACAATACAGCACCAGAGGAAAGCAACAAAATAAAGCTTTTTGAAATCGAAAATTTTAAAAGCTTACTGATAGCGGTGTATCCTTATTCAGAATGACTTGTAGAAGATGTGGCGGTAAAATAGGAGGCCCTGACACCTTCTCCCATGGTTTCGATTGTGGAATTTCCTGAAACAGTAGCGGACATGGTGAATTTACAACTTACCATATTACTACACTTTTAAGTTTACAAAAGAGCAATTGTCTCTAATATCAAGTACTCGTTAAAATAAAATTTACCAATTCTTACCTGCTTATTGTTATAACATACTACATAAAACAAACTTAAGCAACATCAGTTGTTATGGTTAACTCCCCACACAGGGAGCATTTGTTAGCACTGTGAGGGAGACGTGGTCATGAAACCAAACAATTTCCATGATTGCACACACATACTTAATTTGTTTTTGATGTTATTATGCATTTTTTTTATATTGTGACATGGAATTAATGATCCAGTGTTGTTATAATACTTAAGGTACATTTTTTTCATATATTGTTTAGGTTGCAGATGAAATAAAATGGGTCCACTGTTATTTACAGAGCTTCTGATACACTAACTGGCCACTTACCTATGCAATAATCTCCAGACCACCTAGATTAATAAGTAGTCAAAGCCAATGGAATGTAATTTAGGATACCAAGCTGATATTCAATTGTTATACAACTTACCTGTGAATATTCAGTCTGTGCACTGCTATGTATGCCTTCACTATCTTTGGCAAGTGCCTGAAATACCTCAAAGTCAGACATTTTTACTGTCACTAAATTATTCTTAGAACCCATTCCATTATCTATGACTTTCTGCAATAAAATTTAACTCCATTAAATATATGTAAAGATATCTAGCTGAGATGAAACTAGATGTAGGCAAGGCTACTCTAAAAAACACTGTGTTAAAAATAAAATGTCACTTAATTCTTCCCACAATGAATACAAACTAGATGATAATTAACATACCACAGATGGGTCATGTCTCCATTCTCCATCAACAAAATATTTGTACTGGTGCTCTCCTTCAGGAAGATCAATTATTGTTACAAAGTCGCCATGAGATTTAACCATGGGTATTGTCTTCCAGTCTGTAAATGTTCCACTTATGTATACCTGAGGATATACAAGAATAACTGTAGCACTGATTTAAAGCAGATTGTTAAACATATACACTTGAATTTTAAAATAACAATAATAGCCATTATTTTAACAATTTCTGATGACAAATAGTCAAAACTAGTAATTTATGTTATTTCAATATAACAGATTGCACATAATTAAGGACCTGTTTCCCTCCTCCTTCCCATTTAAATACAGTAGGCAGTACTTTCATGTCCTCGGCAACTTTGCTACTGTCCGTCAAAGTGTTTGATCTCTCGCGCGGCTCTATGTAATCCACATTAGATTCAGGAACCGCTTTTGTATAGTAGGGAGCACCATCTTCCATATTACTGTCATCCTCGCGGCCGCCGCGGTCGTCATCTATCTTTTTATCGAAGGTAAACGCCTCGCCCTCCTTGACTGGTGAAGATGGTAGAGCATCTTGGGGTTTATTTTGGGTATCTTTGTGCCAGTCTTTTGGCTGGTTACTCCCCGCATTTCCCATTCCACTAAATTAGTAAATTAACCCTGACACCTTAATGCGCCAGCGAAAAAACCTTGTACCAATTTTTATTACAGCTATCCGTTATACTTATCCTAATAATACTATTGTTATTAAATTTAATCGTGCAAATAATCAATTTGTATGCATCTTTATAGAATAATGGTCACAAACATATTACAAATTTATAGTAAAGCGAAATATCTTTCAAATACAATAATATTTCATTTGATTGAATTTGACACATGCAATATGGTCGTGAAAACAATATGCATTAGGAATCGATTAAATACAAACTCGATATTATGGATCGGTCATCAATATTGTATCATTTAAAAACAACGAAATAAAAAATATAGTATTTATTAATGCCTGTAATAAATCCTTGAAATTAACAAGTCAGACTTAAGAAAAACTATGACAGAATTTCAGTTTAATCAGCTCTGTGTAAGGGAAATTATACTTTAAGGAAAACCTATTTTTTATGTTTATATTTACCAAGTTATTATTGGTTTTGGTTTGGTGTTTAAATATTATTACCGGTCTTGAGCCATAATTAATTAAATGTGTAACACAGTTGTGTTTTTAAGAAGGTGACCTTTGAAAATTTTATTATTTATCGAGCTAAAGAACATAGATGAGAATGATACTTTAATGTAAACATATTTATCATTTCTTTTATGTTTATCTTTTTATAATGATGTTTAACACGTGAATGTATCAATTCTTCGAAAATTGACATGGTTACATTTTATTTCAATCAAATCGATAAGGGTAACATGTATTTATCGACAGGATTCACAGCTTAAGCGGAACGAATATTGTCAAAAACTTGTCTAAAATTGTAGTCTATTTATATCAGAATTTTGGCCAAAAATAAAGTGTGACCTGTTAGAAAATGTTCTATAACCGAACATATTAAAAAATTGATTTACTATATATACGTTACATTAAATGTACGTGGGCATATTATATGCGCGTGCGTACATACTTAAAATTAATAACAATTGAATTTTCGTGAAATATTGTATGCAAATTACAATTTTTTGCAATGATTGCAAAAGTACAATAAACAAATATATATATATTCTATATTTTGTTCGATATGTCGTTATGATTGATTGGTTGCTGTATAACCTGTGGCAACGAGAAATCAATTGACAATACTGTGTGACAGTATTGAACAGATTGAAAAATAAAAACAGTCTCGCTTGAATAGCAATGTGATGTGGTGTTGTACTGAAGTCCATTCGAAGTGTGATTAAGTAAATCGATTATTTGCAAAATTTTAATGCAGATGCGATAAAAATATTTAAAATAAATATTGACGATATGAAAATTTATTGTGTCTTGTTGTGGTTGTAAAGCTTGTTAACCAATCAATAATTTAAAACGATGAATGATGAAAAACAACCACTTCTTACTGGCCCAAATATTCCGTTTGATAATGCTGAAGTCCAAACAGTGGAATTAGTGAGTAGCCCTGTTACGATACCTATCAAAGATGAGAAGACAGCGAAGGATGAATATAATCCAGCTTCCGAAAGGTGTTTGGAGCATCCGACTTCGAATTTTGACACACTTATTCATCTTTTAAAAGGCAATATTGGCACTGGTATTCTAGCAATGCCTGATGCTTTTAAAAATGCCGGTCTCTTTGTAGGTATGTATAAATTACATATTTCCGACAAAATTATGTTCGCCTGAAACTTTTAGTATAGTACACCAATATTTTGTACATGAAATGATAGCACAAAGATCATAGCAAATACATAAACAATTATGTATGTATTTCAGCTCTTCCCTATTTAAGAAATACTCTTAATATATTTTTTTCTTTTAGGTGTATTTGGAACATTATTCATGGGAGTAATATGCACACATTGCATGCATATGTTGGTCCAATGTTCCCACGAACTGTGTATCAGGAACCAAAGGCCAGCTATGAGTTTTGCTGAAGTGGTTGAAGATGCTTTTGCCATGGGACCTGTTTCAATGAGACCTTACTCCAAAAAGATGAAGTAAGTTTGAAATTGTGTAATGTTTTTTCACACTGGATGTTTAACATTCATATACATACTTGGAATTTTAACATAAAGACTAATAAAACAATATTATTCTAATTTTGCCATACAAGAGTGTTCAACAATTTTTTTTGCACAGAAAATAATAATCATTAATGTCTAATGAGACTTAATTTGTTGTTGTTAGACTAGTTGTGTTGAAATATTCCTAATAATTGTTCGCTTAGTAAATATCTGCCAATTCATTAAATCTTGGTGCAGAATCTTATTATATAACTGTGTTACAATTCTCTTACAAAACTCTTATCATCTTATACATTTTCATATCAGATCATTGTCTTAGGACCATTACTTTTAATATCATAATAACTTTGCTGTTTCATGAGCTAATTCTGTGTTAATTCTACTCTACAAATTCTGTTTACATTGCCTTTATACTACCTTATATTATATAATATGTTAGTCATAAGGTTGATAGAATAAAATAAACAGTAAGGACAATATTACAAGATTATGAATGAATATATATAAAATACAAAAAAAGTACTTTATTTCCTGCATACCTCATTGAAATATTATAGAGATGTATAAAATGAATAATAATATCATAAAACATTAGGAAAAAGAGTGTATTTGTAACGCGCAAAATAATTATTAACAAATAAATAGAATACATTCTTTGTTTGTCACTAATAGGTAAACAGGTTATTAACCACAATTAACATAGGCAAAGTTTATCAGTATCATTTTCGTCTGTGCACATCTATGATATTATATTTCCAATTATATATGAGTTATTGTTTCAGGAATATAACAAATGTATTCTTAGTAATAACACAATTGGGATTTTGCTGTGTGTATTTTTTGTTTGTTGCGACTAACCTGAAGGACACAATGCATTTCTTTCATATCAATTTAAGTGTACACACGTACTTGGCTTTACTGTTTCCATCTATTCTGGCTCTCGCAATGGTGAAGAATTTGAAGTACCTAACTCCGGTCTCACTAATCGCTTCAATAATGACCGCTTGGGGTCTCGTCGTAACATTTTATTACATACTGCAAGACTTGCCACACACTAGTTCAGTGAAAGCCTTCGCAAGTTGGCATCAACTGCCCCTTTACTTTGGGACAGCGATATACGCTTTTGAAGGTATTGGAGTGGTAAGTTTATACAATATATGTATTTATTAATAAAATAATAGTCTAAGCACACCTATACATAAACAATTGAGTAACAACGAGTATGTTCATATGAAGCCTGTGTTATCTAAGTAAACATGATGACATGGACCACATGACACAAAGTACCTAAATATTACTATTACCAAAACACGAAACATATGCTTTTTTAAATTAGTGTCTGTTTGTTTATCTGTACTAATCTCTGAAATTGCCGAATGGTAATTATTTTATATTATAATGTAGGAAAAAATCGAGGTGAGGTTTATTTATTGGTTTTGTATGATTGATTCGGGTAGCAACTGCACTAATGGTTGCGTCGATCCCGTGAGATAGCCATGAGCTGTGAATTTTTATAAAATTATCTGTTTAGAATTCCAACATTTGATTTTAATTGCAGGTGTTACCTTTAGAGAATAATATGAAGACGCCAGAAGACTTCGGCGGTTGGACGGGCGTGCTTAATACTGGAATGGTGATTGTGGGCGTTCTATACACCGCGATCGGGTTCTTTGGCTACTTGAAATACGGAGAAGACGTCTATGGCAGCATCACTCTCAATTTGCCGAACGATCTGTACGTTTATGTTTTCGACGAACAAGTATTTTGTCTTTTAATGTTGTATTTTACTTACGTTAATGTACGGATTACAGATTAGCGCAGAGTGTACGAGCGGTAATGGCAGTTGCCATTTTCTTGTCGTACGGATTGCAGTTCTACGTGCCGATGAATATTGTATGGCCCTACGTTAAAACGAAACTGACCACCGACAAGGCCCTGGAATACGGCGAAGCAATAACACGCTTCGTTTTGATTGCTATAACATGTGAGTTTCTAGCTTTATTTAGTTCATGTGTCAAACTACGATTTTATTTTTTTAATTTTTCAATGCTAGCTATGTCTGGCCGCATTTTACTTTATAAGAAGGCGAGATTCTAATCTGGTTTACGCAAGTTTAGATATTGTCTCGCGAACTCTGGTTTATTCAGTCATCGATAAAAGTCGTATAGATTGGACCATCCTTGCTGTTATAAACATATATTATGATCAACTTATCTGGCTATGACTTTGAAAAACCGGTATTAAAAAAGGACACATTGAGAATCCGAGTAGATGACCGAATCTCCGGTGTATTCTGTTATCTATGCTTAAAAATTCACAAATCTCTCACTATTAAGAACAGTGGTACCGATCTTCGTTTCTTTATTATTAAATTCGCGTTCCTGCATTGCAATTAGTTTTATCGAGGTCATGACACTCATAACACGTAATATATTACGTGAGCGCATATCAAGCTACGCGTTGATTTATTTTTAATTCATCCCGTCTTTTATTCTTTGTTTTAATATGTACGTGTGTGGTTTTGTAATGGGATTTTATAATCCGAATATGACTCGATTTTTACTTAAGGTCATGCTAAAATCAAAACTAACAATAGCTTGAAAGTACCTGTTAATATAGTGCATAGTATGTTTATACAATTTGTCACATAAAATGTATCCAGAAAGTTGTCGAAAAGCTGCATCGATCTTTAACATTGAAGTAGCAGAGAGGCTCTTAGTGGGTGGGGCATGATCGTTCGATACTATACCTACTTATCCAAGAGAACAGTGACGTAATTACAAAAAAGTAGAAACAAAGATTGTGAGTCACAAGTGTATATCGCGAAAATTATTTGAAAAAAAAAACAATT
This sequence comes from Myscelus amystis hages, assembly GCA_018244895.1. Lineage (NCBI taxonomy): Eukaryota > Metazoa > Arthropoda > Insecta > Lepidoptera > Hesperiidae > Myscelus > Myscelus amystis. Next base: position 4,883 of record DWQT01003193.1, on the reverse strand, counting down.
GTTTCTATAGAACGATAATTTAAAGTAATACCATAATTAAAATTTAAAGTAATACCGTAATTTCTCTATTTAGTCAGTATTTCATAGCACTAGCCTTGTGTTGATAAAAAGTTAATACAAAATAGTTGATAATTAATTAATATTAATAATCGAATCAGGGCATTGATAAAAATAATTGAAAATTAATAAATGTTATTATTTCCAAACGTTGAAATCTCGCTCTCAGGGTAAATTGGTCGTGACGTCATTACGTTATTGAATTGCTCGTAAAGCTAACGACTCCAAGCGTTGCCAGAACTTGGATGACTCATCTTCAGCAATCGGTCTCGGTTATCGTAAAATAACTGTCATTGAGATTCATTACGGGATGAAAGAAGGATTAAATACATCTGACTCACGGCTAAGCCTCTAATCCATATCCGCAAACCCCCAGCGGAGAAGTATAGTGGAGCATGTTACAGACCTGTCGAAGGCAGGCGGGAAACCTGCGCCCAGCGGTGGGATAGTTTATTCATGACTAGTGTGTTGTATAAGTCATTTACACAGGAGTATATAAATAGGGGCTTAGAATTTCATAACGGACGTAGTATAGGCCTAAATAATAAAATTAATGAATTTTTTTATGTCGTATTCGTCACGGAATATCCGTGCCTTAAAATATTTATTTGTATTTGCCGTATACAAATTTGCCGTATTTGTATAAATGCAGTGTTATCTGAGGACAGCCACGATTAAAATCGAAGGCGCGCCCCAAACGCCCTGCTTTTCTCTAACACATAAGTACTTTCTACGTTCGGAGAAGAACTAGTTCATCCACGTACTTACATGCCCACTCCATACCTCCACCTATAACAATATTCGCTCGTATTCATATATCCCTCTATCTAGTAATTCAAAGCGTTATTGAAGTACTCATAACACCGTATATAGGTATTGTTTGAAATGGTTTCCACTTTCCATTACGAATATATACTCATATGAGTAAGCCTTGTCCACCCACGCTCCTATGTTTATATGGAATAACACGTTTCCATTATACCATTGTAGGTACTCAACACCTACACAGCGCAGCCTACGCCTTTAAGGGATGAAATACAGGCATATATTTTCAATATGTCCTCTCTATGTTTCAACGTAAAATATTGAAATGTTTATTAAAAAAATATTTACATAACTATCAATATTCACACATGAAGTATTTGTTGTATCGGACCTGCTGGGAAAATTTATTGGAGTTTATTTGTATTGTCTGCTATATCAGCGCACAGACGCATATGCATCCATTATCTTATCCGTACTTATTAAACGAACACTATTATTTTCCGTATCGAAAGCCTAACCGGAGTTGTTTGATGTAATCTAATAAAGCGATTTTTCATGTAGGGATGTGGAACAAATATAATTTATAGTCTTTGTACAATTCAACATTTAACAAACCAACTAAAAAATGTAGGAAACTAATTATAACACAATTGATATAAACAAAATGAAGCAAGTCTGTCTATTGAGCAATAAATGTGTACAAAGCAATACTTCGTAACTGTAATTGTTGCTAATAATTCCCTGATACGAATCACGCTCGCTACGGAGCAGCGCGGCGTGGAGGATGCTCCGAGCTTCCCGCCGTGACCAGGTTGGATATATACAAAGTCGCCACCATTATATAAATATTCCAGAGAACTACAAAGTGCTCTAAACATCTTGGAACTATTTTAATACCGATGGATATCAACAGTCCTAATGACTGAGTAATTACGATTAAAAACAAATTTGTCAGTCTTCAAAGATAAATCTTTGAAATAAATCACATTGTCATTGTGAAGGAAAACCATTACGAGTTTGATACCCACCGTGTGTGTATCATTAAAATGAATGTTTGATAACAGTAACTGCCCCAAATACTAAACGTATCTGTTCCACACTGGGGTTATCGATTTCACATTAATTCTATTTACCTGATCAAATAAATTAAATATTGTAAATCAATTTGTAAAATATGATATAAGATTATATAAGTAAATGAAATAATGATATGGGCCCTTTTACTATCTAATATTTGATTTGTAACCACTATGCTAACATTTCCTACATACCGTGCAAGATCGGTATATATCAAATGATTGAATATCTAGCAGCGGGATCGCATCTTCGATATGTTCATATTTTGTTTCTTCCGTGGATTTTTGGGCTTTAATTAATTAGGTCGACCATTGTATTAAATAGATCTTTCGCAAAGCTATAATATAATATTATAATATAAAATAGAAAAATAGACTCACAAATAAAAAATCGGCTTATGCATAGATATAATAACTATTACACTAAGATTTTTCAAACAATTATTCAATATACAGATAAAGTTCAACTACTTTCATCGTCACCACCATCTTATCCCACGACATCCGCTGCTCTAAAAAGGATTCCCCCAATCTATCTCAAGACAATTCTGCGTCTTATAGATCCCATCGCTATAGTTTTTAAACCCAGAACATCAGCGAGTAGCCCAACCTCCCACTACTAACATATCAGCAGAGTTTCATTCTATTCTCACAAACTCGAAAAGTTCCACTCGCGGAAACATTCCACGCCCATATCAACGTTCACTTTATCGACACGAGCAATTGACCGAATTCTTGTTATTTTATTACTTCATTTTCTTCAGGGATATATTTATTTATCTTTAGGTTTATAATTGTCTGGTAGACTCATTATTCACCCAGTATTAGTGTTGTTGTCTATTAACTTTAAAAACTTCGGCAACTGCGACTGTTGAACGAAATGTACAGAGATCGTATAATAACGTTATAAGTACCTATTTAAAATTATCGATTAAGTTCTTCATTACTTAAGCGGATTAAAAAATGTTGATCAATTTACAAACCACTTTAGCAGCCCAATATTTTTGATGAAAACTAGTTCTAGTCAATTATTCGTTCTTTTGTTTCGAAAGTACAATAACAATACTCGAAACTAAGGTTAACACGGTGCACATACCAAATATAATAACATTTTTTACAATTTTTGTCTGTCTGTCTGTTCCCGCTAAACTCTGGAACGGCTGGACCGATTTTGACGGGACTTTCACTGGCTGATGTGATAGAGTAACTTAGGCTGCTTTGATTTAAAAAATTTAACAATGTTTTTTTTAAATTCAAACGCGGATGACGCCGCGGGTATTATAGCGCTGCTAGTGTTATATATGTTTGTTTTTTTGTGTAGTTTCAGCCGCGGCCCTGATACCAAACCTGAGCGGGATAATCTCCCTGGTGGGCGCGTTCAGCAGCTCTGCGCTGGCGCTCATATTCCCGCCCTTCATCGAGATCATGACCTTCTGGCCCGACCGCCTCGGGCGGCGCGATTGGAAACTGTGGAAGGACATTGTTATAATTCTCTTCGGTCTCACCGGCTTCGTATTCGGTACTTATGCCAGTGTTAAAAATATATTAAAGTTCACGTAGACTACGTCTCGAACCGTCTCGACTTGGAAATATTATCGAAGATTAATTTGACGACACGACGACAATAATTTATTGTAGCTAATATGGCAGCTTATTATATTTGAGTTGCATATTTTTTAACCAGAGTAATATAAATGTTTATTTATACTAGTGTAAGAATATTATAGTATTATGTGTGATCTGAATAATAGATAAGATCATATAGATTTATCGATGATAATATATTTAATGTTACTGTGTCAAATGACCTATTCGTTATTAATTTTTAATGTAAAGGCCGAATTTACCTGAGTTTGCTATCGGAATGCTTTAATAAATATTGCATTTTATTTAGTGTGGTACAATTTAGGCCTCCGTTCTATTATTGACAGTTTACAATTTTGTTGTAACCCTCGTTACAGCTCATTTTAACCACTCGGAGTTTTTATGTGTTAGGATCTCTCATTAAATTAAGCTTACTGATATGAATTCATGATTATAAAAATTCATTCAATATTTAAACAATATATTTCGAAAATCACACAAATAAAATGTATTTCAGTAATTCATGACTATCAATGGTGCGTATTATTTCTATATTTAATACATAAAGCTTGTGCACAAAATATATAAAAAAGACTATAATTAATATTATTATGAAAGTACAAAATCCTAATTTGAGTGAAGTGAGGAGGTTTTTTGACATGGTACTTAGTTCATAATGTTGTGCAATATTTGCTTTATTTTATTAGATATTCAACACGTGTACTCATAATTTTTCGGTAGAAATGGACGTGTATAAAATACACGAAAATTACATAAAATGATAATCAACTGTTTTAACATCCAAAAATATCTGCTTGACTTGACAATTTTGATGCTTTCCTGAGGAATTCAATTTACCAAAGCCTTAGCTTAATTCGAAATATAGCCTTTAATCTAATTATGTATGATAGTGTCGCAAATTAACGCAAATTAAATATGTTGTTACGTTTGGAAAGTAAGAAATTTGGTGTATCTGATTTTTTCTTTTTGATTCCTACACACTATTACTTCGGAAATGTCTATGTCTATTTACATTTCTTTCATGCACTATATAATTTATATGATTGTATAGAATTCTTAGATGTGATCTTGGTTTATATAACTTTTACTTTTATATAGGTTTTGAATATTATTATTCGTTAACTGAAAATAATAAAATATGATATGCAAGCACTTTTCTTGTATTCTTTGTTGCTGTCTTTTTTGATCATACACATATTTTCAATTTTTCGTGTCCTTGATCAAGATAACCCGTAATAAATGGGTGGAGTCACTTCTAAAAAATACTTGAATAAATTTACTCATCTTTTTATAAGGAAAATATAAATTTATTATCATTTTTAATAGTATATTATGAAAAGAATACATTAATAAATATTAATAAAATATTTAAGACATTAA
>DWQT01003192.1:0-12859 GCA_018244895.1 Myscelus amystis hages | reverse complement strand
TCCATGGGCGGCAGTAGCCACTTACCATCAGGTGGACTGCATGCTCGTCTTCTACTTCCATATTATAAAAAAAAAAGTTAGCAAATTATATCAACACTAAGACCTAGAAAGGATTGGAAAGATTGTTGTACCCTCCAAGTCCTATTGCCGTCGAGTCGCATAAAGATGATAAAGTAAGATAATAAGATAATAAGATGATAAGATAAGGAATGTAGATAATAATTATTGGCACTGTCCAAATAAGAGAACTTTACCAGTCTGTTATTTAGAAAGCGGTTTAATTAAGACTGAAACAAACATTGCTGCTACTGTTTTCGGAATTTAAAGTACTAATCAAGGGTCAATTGGCTCTGAATTGGAATTTTCAGTGTGAAAAAAGATCCCTCTGGCGTCTCAGGGGAAATTATAGCGCATTATAAAGAGTTCGCAGGTTCGTAACGTGGCTTTGTGCCGAAAACGCAGACATTCGAGGCAATGTAATTTTTTTTTCTTTAGTCATAATGGTCGGTGGGTAGGATTTTTCATCATAACGTCCACCGTCGGGCGAGGAATAGACTGGTTCGTTTTGAATGAGATATCACAAAGCGAGATTTTTGACGATGCCTGGTCGTTGGTTTTATTTACATAGTATATGGATGTATGTATAAAACTCTAGTTAGCTTTTAACAGACAATTTAACATATAATAGACAATAGTATATTAATTATAATAATACATTTTTTTGAGGAATTTTAAAAATATTTTGTTTTGTATTACATAATTATTATAGTTTGAGGAGAGTAGTAATACTCGTAAGAAAATTATCTCAATACCTTATGCTTCTTTAACGATAATTCTTATTTTGCAATAAAGATATAAAGCCGTGCCAATTGAACATAATTACAGTTTTTATTATTACTTTGGGTTCAAAAAGGGTTGCAACAAAGCATAATTATTATATTTTGTGTTTCAATCGAGTATTATTTAATAAAACTACATCTACGTGCAATGTAATATGAAAACGATTATAAAAATGTAACAAACATGTTTTTCAATAGTGCAAGATCGATTCTCTTGTGTTCAAAGTGTTGTGAAATTTTGACGAGGTGCTAATTAAAAGTTTTGTTAGACACGGCCCTTATTCATATCGATTCCATTTGTCGTTCACCAATCAATGAATGTCAATTATTTATTCAAGAGTCAAGTTAGGGGCGGATCTATTGTTAACATATTTGATTTTGTTTTGTTTTGTTAGTTGCAGTTTTGAAACTTTCTAAACAAACAAATGTATAAATTACGGTTATATCATGTAAATGTAGACTCTTAAATCCATTAGCTTTGAATCTGTTTTTCAATGTATGCAGGCTATCTAATGTGGAGAGGAGTCCCTAACTTCTGTCACTCACCTGAATGCGGCGCTGATGTGGTGGTTTTCCAATACAGCCCGGTCATTATACAGCAGGGCAGTGTCGGAGCCCGACATGACGTGGAAATTGTTCGTGGTGCCAGTATGCTCGTAGTCATGGACAACCGCCGCTACCAGAGTCGCGAAGATTTCTAAATCTGACAGCCAGTTCTGTGAAACAAAATATATTATCACTACGACTGTTTGCGTACTGTAACCAAGTCGCATCGTCTTTTCATAAATGTCAAATGAAAATATGGACGTCGTAACATCAGCATTATAGTTTAGCGTGTATTCTACAATGAATAAAGATTTGAATTGTATTTGAATTGAAATTGTCGTTAGCTTTCAACCTTTCCCTACATAAAAAGCTGCTATACTCAATTTTTTTTAATTCGAAATAAATGATTTAATCATAAAATTAGTGAACTATCCTATGGAACAAATTCTACACACTGTAAAAATACCTTTTGTTTATTACCTCGTGTTTTTTTAGATCTTATGATTGTTATATCCATTCATTAAGATTTTCAAATTATACCGTTACTACGTTTGTTTCTTAGAAACAACAATTGCAATTTTCGTATAACGCAGGGCAAACCTGTAAATGATAGACACAATTTCCCTCCGATATAACACGAGATCCTACAGTGGTTCTTGCTCAGTCGGGAAGGAAAATGACAAATTGAGATAGACACAGGGAAATGAGGCAGTGGCGGCAGGTGATATAATATATGCATGTGAGCTATTTTAACATAATTGAATATTAGGGGATGTAAGATTTTTACCGTCAAAAATAAAAAAATTAGAAAATCATCATTCCAAATTCGGTAACCATAAAAGTTTACAAAATGTATCCTGACTAAATAGTTCAATGCATTGGTTAGCAATTTCAACTGCGGTGAACTGGGGTTAACAATATATGTATGTACCTATGTGTTGTATGTAGATGATCAAATGTGTGGTAACTATAGCACACGCATAGGTTAAGCGCAGATGACCGTGTGTGGTTTATGGCTTATAGGTATATATATTTGTACGATCTAAGGACTAAGTAAACCTGAATCACCAGTTTCTCCTGATGAGATGTAACGTCTATCTTTCATCATACCCCAAGGTTTGACTGGTAGATAAGGCCATGAGGCATTAATTGTTTAATTGTTTGTGTTACAATGAAGTGACAATAAAGTGTAATAAAATAAAATAAATAAAACACATAAAATAAATTAAATAAACTAATAAAATAAAATGCTCACCATCAGTCCAGTTTGGCACAGCATGTAGTGGACAGTCTGGGCCACGTCAGCCGCGTGCAAGTTGTTATGGTAAGGATTGTGGAACTTGCAGTAACCCTCCTCTATCTTGCTGAGGAAGTTCTCGAGGATCGTGGGGGGTACCTGTTGAAAAAAAATCCCCAAGACATACTTGAATATGACAGAAATATTGAGTAGCAGATTTTAGAGGATACAGATATATATGATATATTATCCATACTTTATCCATTTTCAATATATCACAAATATTTTACAGGTCCTTAGATATTCCCTTTACGCTTTTGACTTTTTCATGACACTATTTCTATACCTTTCCTACGAATCCAGTGTGAAATATTTCACAGTAAACTGTTTGATTGAAATTCCAGGCGTAACGTTCAGTGTACCCTGAAAATATTCGCAATATCTGAAAACGGCGGCAAAGGATGTGATGCGCAATTATAAAACGGGAACCTGTAATATTTATCATCCCTCGAAATATCATAAAATGAAACTCATAATCGCCTAAATACGATTATTCCACGAAATGCCATAGAAATGTCGAATGAATCTGCGAATGATTTGCTTCTTGGAAAATGAATTATTCCTACACACAGTCACGTGTATTTCCCAAAGGGGTGGGCAGAGATTACGGATTTCTGACAGCTGCGCTAATGACATTTCTTTGGCTTCTAATTTTACTAAAGTTATACAAGTTTTTCTATGAGATACACATGGCTGAAGAACTTCTCGCGTCCATAGAAAACTACGCTGACGTGATAATAATAATAATGATGATAATGTTTTTATAATTGTTTAATACATTGAATCTGGAGAGGTATAAGCGTTATATGTTTAGATGTTCCGGTTACAGAGCTTAGGACTCGTGACGTAAATGTATTAAGTTTTTTATTTATGTAAAACGCTCTGTGCCTCGCGTAAGCTGGGTTTGAAACATGTAGCGTTGAGCGAACGGCAAAAAGTTTTAGTTTAACGTTGGTATTTGTATCATGGTTTTCTGTACTTGGAGTTAATTTCTGTTTCATGTACTTCTGTTATAAACTTTTTATTGGTTTTATCCGTAAAATGTATTTTTTTTTGCATTTTTCGTTAGAATTACGTTTGAAATCAGAATTATTTAGTGAATAGTAAATATTTTCAAATTCTATATTTCTTAGCTGTCATCGTAAAAATTGATGATTTTTACCAAAAAATGCTTTAAATGTTTGTCGATTCTCAGTGTATCTTTTCTCAGAAACCATCAAGTGGGTTGTTTGGTGAGACATATCAAATAATTGGAACGTTAATATAAAACTAATTTGCTACGCTTTCCTAAAGCAAGCAGCGTTGGGCAAACTTCGCAATGGCAATTTAGAAAGAGCTTGAACTGAGTTGCGAACTCATGGATTTATTGTGTTATCTGGATTAATCAAATTGTGCGCTCCGAATATTACTGACCCGCTATGGATGTCTGGTTAGAATTTTTTGTCAAAAGTAGCTCGTGTAAATTCTGTATGTTAGACCAACCTTCGTCAATAGTTGCGCTCGTTGGTTTTAAAAACAAATTCAAGTTTCGTCGACTTATAAATTTCCAATACTTAAGTGAGAGAACATTAAAACATGCAGTCATGCCAAACAGTCGTTTCTATAAAACAACTTTCATTGTATACATAATGTTCCGTTCAAATTTTGATTTTAGCTAAATGCGCATTATCCAGAGATGATATTGACTAACCTGAAATAAATTTATTGGATGACCTAAATTAGGTAATTTCATCGAGGGAGGCCATTTAATAACACTCAAAAGAGCCACGAAAAAAAGATGTTTGCAGTAAAATAATTACATGCAAATATTAAATGTATAATATACAAAGAAATACCTACCTACATATATAAAATCCTAGCTGACCCGGCCAACGTTGCTTTGCTATATAGATTATAATTAACACCCCCGCAACCCCCGTTACAGGTGGAATTTCGTAAAATCCGTTCCTAGGTGACCTCTACTCGCCCAAAGGAATATTCCTACCAAATTTCAAGTCTCTAGGTCTTCTGGTTACATGATCGTGATATCGTGATGAGTCAATATATCGCTGTAAATCTCCTATATGTATATAGATAATCTATCAATTTACTTTGTTAATGTATCTGTGGTTTAAAATAGGTCAGTATTTGTACTTTCCGAATCCGAAATTCGCATGGACGTTATAATCCCCTTCGGCACTATACCAGCGAGGCGTGGCAACGGTACCTGTCATATTGAATTTGGATATTTGTGTCGGGGTATTGTATATCTCCTTGTTCATATTATCCAATTCACGGTATATGGCGTGGCTATCGTTTAATGTGAATTAATATTAACAATCAGTTACAGGTCTCGGTATTCTGTAAATGTTTATCTCTGTAGCTTATTCATATTTTAGGATATTTGTCGAGAAATAGCTCGTAGATTAATAGCGTAATTACGCTTTATAATTGCAATAATATAATAATAAAGATAGATATATACTTTAAAAAAGTTTAGTATCGAAATGTTAATTTACAATCTTTAAAGGCTGGAGCCGCGGCAAGTAGAGACTGCAAGAGTCCTATTCTCACTTCCTACTCACATTCTCATTACCCGTTACGTTAACTTACAATATGTGTGTAATTAAATTGAGCTATGACTGCGGGTATTAAGAGTACACTAAGCGCTAGACATCCACATCTTCACGCCTTCTGATGATGTAGTAGAGGTTCAATACTCACCTTAAACTTGTGTATCATGCCGTATCTGTTCAACAGCTCGTATCCTAAATACTTGACGGGAGCGCCCGCAGACGCCTCGTGTAAGGCGAACACGTCGAACGACCATTCGTCCAAAGTCTGCAACAATGAGTTACCGTAAAGCAATTGGTAGAATTGTTTACAAATATCTATAGAATACGAGTATGTTCGTAAGTATATGTAGATTGAAAAAAAGCGTAAACATGTTTTTTTATGATCATTGATCTTAACTTACGTATGGATTACAAGAAAATGGGCAATTAAACATGATAAAAACCACTTTTTGGCTAACCACAATTTTCATGTTCAAATGTTCCATTAACAGACATTTTAAACAATCCATAAATTAGTACGAAAAATATAGTTACAAGATTCTAAAAGATAAATTTGAACCGTTAGTAACGGACGCAGACGGTAGATGAGGCATTTAGATTTCAAAATGAACTTTTGTGCGAAGTGGCTATTTCTTGAATAGATCTCTCGGGACGAGCCCGTTAGTCGGCAGATTAAATTGATGATCGGAATACCGCTAAATGGTTAATAGCGAATAGTTTCAAGTGGTTAAAGTTGGGTTTAAATAAAGGTATTGTCGTTGAGTTATATCGTATTTGCATTGTTGTTTTTTAAACTAAGTCATACACACTTGTAATGACCAAATTATTGTTATTAAACATATTTTGTATTTATTTATGCTGTATTTATTAAGAGCTTAGTATTCTTTTTTCAAACTTTTGTTTCTACGTTTTGAGAGTCCGATATTAAAATAGAACGTAAAGTCTATCTATAATAATAATGTTCATAGTTATAATGATCAATCTTTTCATAATTTAAAACAACTGACAAATCGCACTGTTCCATTCACAAACTCCAACATAACGTGTCCATAGCTATATCAATTTGTTCTGTACGTTAGTAGATTACACGGTGAACTGGGACAGCCGTGGGGCATTCGTGAACAAAACGCACAAGTCTCCGAGGCTTCGGGGTACTGCAAACAAGAGGACGTCAGGCCTGGCCTAAATCAAAGTTAACGAATAAACGCGTGACTAAATAACGTTGCGGCCTCAGTTAATACGGACTCAAGGTTGAACGTCATGAATATTTGACCTGCTAATTATGTATACATATGTCGAAGTCAGAAAGCGTTTTTCATCAAAAACGCGTGTCACTATGCTCTAGCATTAGGAATTTCTTATCTGTGCGATTGTTATTTGAAAAATCTGAAACGAAGGCAAACCCTGCGTTCTAACGCTCAGCTCGGAAGTTAAACAGAAGGCTTAACTACAAAAGGCAGCGAAAACAAAGGGGGTTAAGTTGCTTAGACAAGGAGTTTAAGTCGAGATGCTTTTGTACAGAATGAAAACAATTTCGCAAACGTTATAATTAGGTAAAAATTTAATAATTGTATTGTATCTATATTGCACATTTTTAACCCTTTTGTTTCTTTCGTGTAAATACAAAGCGCGTGTACTAGAAATGACCCGTAAATAATTGTAAGTTATTCTGAGTATCGCAAACATGTTTTAAACATTGATATTGGACATGTCATATTCCAGAATAGACATGTTTACATGATACTCATTTTTAGATATACGAGTAAGTGATTGTAATTCTAAATTTAGATTTGAATTAATATAATATTGGAAGCTTAATTCAGTTAAGGATAGAAAAAACTCTGTCTATAATCTAATAAATAAAATGTTAATTTCGATTTTGCATCTATAGTTCAAATCTATATAGAATATGAGTAGCAAAAATTAAATTATTCCAACATAAGATTAGCGTGTTATGTCTTTTACAATTGAAATTATTTACCTACAGTACAATGTAACACACGCTATTGTACAATTTGAACAAATAATAAATTACGTTTACTTTGTACATTTTGAATGTCATGTGTAGCGTATCACACGAGTATTGTCCCTAAGGACTGGGTTACGTTAAATGTTCTATGAATAAGCTCACGTGAAGTATAATTTTAGGGGGTCGCTAAAATTTTGAACGATCAAATACGGCCTGACGTTTTTACGTTGTTTCATAATGTTGGTTTAATATACTGCCTAAGTATATCACGAGTATATTACAATATTTACTTGTGTTAAGACTGGGACTCAATGCTTGGTTTAGTATTATGACAAATGTATTATTTTTTGGGTCAATTAAAAAATAATTCTCATTACATATATAAAAAAGCAGGTTGCTAAAAAAACACGTATCACTCCACTACGAGTAGATCGTCATTTGATACAATCACGGATTTCAAGGAAAAGAAATTGGAAGTGTTTTCCGAAAATTTAAATCTTATATCGCTTACGTAAGACAGAGACTAATGTTCTCAAAGTTAATTGGGACCTCTTAGTGAACTAAATGAAACCCTAGTTTGATTGGGTCGTGGACCTTTGTGAATGTTTTATACAATGGAACTGTTTTGTGGAAGCGAAGTAAAGTGTATTAAATCATTTATTCACCAAGGAGTCCTGTGAGAAGGAGCTTGTGATTTGTAATCAATTTTAATTGTTCTTTATTGGATTCTTGCAGGAAGTCTACAATGAAAGAGGAACTAGTATTGATTAAATTAACAGTTTCCCGAATATATAAGGTACTTGCTTTTATGCCTGTTGTTCACCATATTTGCAAGCCATTAACTTTAATTTAAATAAGAAAGTAAAATATATAGTCAGTTTTAAAGACCTCGCTTTAAAATTGGCGGATTTTTAAACAATGTTTCAACACGTATTTAGCTCTTTTAGTCTTGGAATATTAATAAACGCGCTGTCTGCATTTCATATATCTAGCTTCAGTATTCTAGATTTGCGGCGATGATGAATCAAGCAGTCAGGATTGCAAAATTCTAAGGACTATATTATGTAGCAAAGCTTTTTATATTTTACTACAAGAAAACTAACGACAAAAAATATAACAGTCTTAGCGGCCTTCTCTTCATACATATATGTAGGTATGTAGCCGCTTCTGAGAACCTATGTCATATTTTTACCATGATAGCAATTACGAGAAATATAAATATACTTCATAGTAAAAAAACTTTCAATTTTCGAACCCAAATTTTCTATGATTGCCCTTTACGATTTGGTAATATTTGAAATCAACAAAGCAACACCAAAACAAATTGATAATTCACACACAGATGTTTCACTTTAACGAATTAATTTCATATTAACATACCCTGAGTATTAAGCAATTCGTGCTAATTAGTCGGCAAAACAATTTGACAAAGCCGATGTTATTGCATGTGATTTAACTGCGGATCGCTTTGGGCGGCAATGCTAAATAATTTCACATTTGACTATTTTGATGTTTTCTATATTCTAAATATGCATTTTAAGCGCAATAAACAATTCAGCTAGGAACTGTTTTCTGTAAAAGGCGTTGGTGACTCAGGTTTTTGTAACAACTAATGTTTGTGCAGACAATGCACATGACAATGAAATGTACAAATGGTACTATTGGTTCAGTGGTTTAGATTCTTTACTATTAAAGGAAGTGAGTTTGATTTGCAAAGACAAAAAAATACTTGTGGTATGGGCGTGTTTGTTCTGGTCATAGAGCAGTATTAAATAGTCCCACTATATTAGTCTCAATTTATTTTTAATTTCCTTCGAAATCATCGATAAATTCAATACACAAGCTGGCCCGGCGAACTTCGCGTCGCCTTACGACAAAATAAATTCTCGTTATTCCCGTGTAAATCTCGATCCCTCAGGAACTCCGGGATAAAAAATAGCGTATGGATTATTCTGGTTCTTCAGCTACCTACATACCAAATTTCATCGTAATCCGTTCAGTAGTGTTTGTGTGAAAGAGTAACAAACATCCATACTCACAAACATTGGCATTTATAATATTAGTAGGATAATAATAGGATAGGATAGGGATTAATAGAATATATTGGTAAATTTAAAAGAGAAAACAAACCTTCAGTACTCTGACGACGTCCTGCGGGAACTGCATGAGCGCGGTGCTCGCGACCCGTCTGTAGATCCGGTCGACGAATATCCCGGCTCTGATGGCGTGCGCCACGGACCTGAATTTGGGCTTCTCGTCCGACTTCCGTTTGGCCGTCGCCAGCTGCCTCGTGAACGTACTGGCCAGCCATTCTCGCACCTCTGGGGGCACTGCGTCCGGCTGCACCTCTGACAACTCGTCATCTTCGTCCGCCAGTCTCCTGTGCACACCGCAATAACACCCATGAATGCCTCCGAGATAATTCGATGACGTCAACAGACCGAGAGAGCGTACGGACAACGGTTCTAAATTAAATTAGCATAATGGAACCTGAAACGAAATTAACGTACCTACTGAATATTTACTATACTAACAAATAAACCTCTAAGATTTCTAATCTATGTATCAAGTGTTAATTCTATTAATTCACAAATTATTGTTAGCCAAATGAAGTGTAATTACAAACCTTTAATAGCGTTTTGAGGTGTATAAATCTCAACGTTCATTAAATGTCAACGCACCCTATAACTTTCAAATTGTCGTATAATTTATTAACAATTTAACGGTGAAAGTTCATATTTCAACGCTTGAGGGATGATAAGGAATTTCAGTATCAATTTGCATTATTTATCACCGAATTGAATTTTCTTCAAAATAATGTTACCGGAACACTTGAGGTAAATGGTTTTCTTACTTAGCAATGCTATTTATAAATAAAACAAGGTAATTAAATTCTAAATTCAAAAACTTCCTAAATTAGTGTCGTTAAACTCGTAAACTTTTGAAGCAATTTGGCGATAGTAAAACCAAAAGCTAAGTGAGGGGAAATTCTGATATCAAAACTCGCTAGAATTATATTGTATAAAAGGAAACATAAATAATCGAACTCATTTCCACATTACACATCTTGAGTACGTTAATAGAACATTACACAAATTCCCATTTAAAACCAGCCATGCACGGTTTGTTCGTGAACGACATATTTATACAATTTACAAGTACTTTGCCAACTAGTTGAGACTTTTATTCACACTTGTTCAAAGCCGCTCTTTCATAGAGAATTTTCTTTTCGTTTCATGAATCGTTTTCTTCGAAGGCGTTATTGTGTCTTCTCTATTTTTCTGCTTCACGAGCATGGGGGAGCCGATCTTAGCAGAAGTGAAACGAAATAAGATTAGCTGGATAAGTAGGCGGGCTATATTGAGGGGACAATTCACTATGTGGGACAGCTAGGGGTGGAGACGTACACAAATATTTGTATAATACAGGTCCATGCAGCGTGCTCAAGACTTTCCAAGGAAACATTGCTCTCCATTTAATTTGAAATGTTGGTCTTCTGTATCCGACTGACCGAGACTGTGTATAACATTACAATTGACATTGGTGACGATGACGATGAATATGGCGAGGAAAATGGTGTAAAAGATAGTGATGACGAATTTTTGAAAATGGTGTAAAAATTTCAAAAAATGTAGGAGGTCAAGTGCAAATCTTAGAGTAGGTACGCGTAATAGTCTCTACGATTTGGGAAGGATGTCAATTTCATGTTTGAAGTGAAGTCACTTAATGGGATAAAACAATATTTGCTTTATTTGGTAGCATTTAGTTGTATATTTTGCACCGGCTAGTATATCATAGGTATGCACATGTTGGTTTATGTTATGTTATATATACGAGTAGATATGATAGAAAATGGAAAGCAATGTATTGCCATTTTACACAACACACACGACATAATAAGCGGGTTAGGGTTAAAACAGAGATCTACTATTACCACTTGAATTTAAATGAAATGTGATTTAACTGTGAATATTATCTATCGAAAAGAAATCTATAAGTTTTATTATGCTGGTGCTTTTTAAAACAATAAGAAAGTAATATTTGTATATATTGATTATAAATTGATCCAAATAGGTTTGCACTGTTTACTGGATAGGAAACATATCCTTACCAATAAGCCTACAATGAAACACAAATACACCTTTATAACAGTCAGTTTGTAATGAGAAAATATTTTCCCTATATAATTTAAGAGGCGAAAAATTGGCCGATGATATGAATGACATTACATTGATCAAAATCTTAATTTGACTTTCTATATTCATGTACTTAAATTAGTTTATTGTTACAATTTACGATCTGGTGAAATACGTAAGCGACTTAAAGTTTAAAACTATAGACTTAATACATTTGACAAATAAAACCTTTAAGTGCTCAGAAAGAAATTCGTGTTTTCGATTTTATGTTCGTTTCGACTAACGGTGTCAAAAAGCTGACTGTTATAAATGTGCATTGATACTGTTATGTGATAAAGAAAAACATAGGCGTCGATTCAAGTGATAACAGTGCTCTTAATACGAGGTAACATCGACACACCTAAAGACGAGGGTCGGCGCCGACTGCTGGCGCGCCACCGCCGGTCTAAAATAAAACACGATCATCGTCCTCACATCCAGGGAAGATAATGAGTACACCGCTAACAGATAACATTGATTATAACACAATAAACAATAACACATAACATAACAAACAGATTATGGGAAACGAACCAGCTAACGCAGTACATCAGCAGTCATAAAGAGAGGAAATTTTGTATTGGAATGTCGACCATCGTTAAATGAATGATCATTTAATGTTGGTCGATACGTCATAAGTTATTTACTTATGCACGAGTATGTTATGATTGATGTAATGCGATACAAATATAATGAAGAAATAACGTTTTAATTACATGAAAAATACTGAATAATTATTGGGTATCCAAGACTAATTAATAACATCATCAACATTATCATTTGTCACGTATCAGAAAAATCCAAATTACATTTTTGAACATCCATTAACAAAATTACGTAAAAAAGTAACGATTGTATTTTATGAAATAAATTCTGCCTTAAAAGTTAATGTATTAAACGTCAAGCAGATGCATCTAAGATATGAACAAATAATGAGAACGATAGACACACGGGTATATAAAATGCTGTAGAAATAACAGAAGTGGTCAGTAAAGAATATTGTGTTGCAAAGTAATATGAAAACATACGTAAGCATAATTGGGGTCACCCATTTTAAACACTACACCTCATGCCTTCGAATAAATATTGCGATAACGGAACAGGGGTTTTGTACAGTGGGTCGAGGAAGACGTCACACGGGGAACTAATCTCCAGACTAATCTAAATATATAGAGAAACCGCTACACTACTCGAGAACAAGTTAAGCTTAATGGCCGATGGAGCGCATTCGCACAGATCACAAGATTCTCTTTCGCCTAACTCGTTCTCCGAAAGGGTTGCAATCGCTTAAACAAAATTCAAGACCATCTTGGAGTCCATTGCGTAACTTGCCTCCAAAGTGGTTGGTCCTTTCTAAGCTACCGGGGGGGGGGGGGGGGGGGGGGTGGGGGGGGTTACATCAATAAAATCCAAAAAAAAAAAAAGCCCAAACCCCCAAGGGGGGAGGGAAAGCCAACCGTTGAACCCCCCGACCCCCC
>DWQT01003191.1:0-12862 GCA_018244895.1 Myscelus amystis hages | reverse complement strand
GTTTGTTCTGGGTGGGAATCGAACCCACGACATCCGGTTTCACAGTCAGGGTCTCTAACCGCTCGACCACGAGGCCAATCGGCCGGCGTTATACCGGTTGGCAACTCACTCTCCCAGTCCCAAATCGAAGATGGTTTTGTTGTTCGGCCTCTCGCTCCTGCCGCTGGTCTTCTGATCGAACTCTCTGGTCAGAACCTTCTTCAGCACGTTGGAGGAGTCCACAAACTTGCACATGCACTCGTTCAGCGTTTCGATTTTCGCCAGAAGATCCCTCTTATCGCCATCAATGTTCAAGTCTGCTAATTTCCCGATCGCCTCCTCTACATGGAGAATATTGTACTTATTCTCCAAATCGGGGATGTCTGAGGCCTTTAAATCCGTGTTAACTGCTGCGTGCTTGAGAATCTTAATTTTCGGTGTGACAGTTTCTATGACAAACTCCCCTTCCTCTATGATATCTTCGGGCGGTTTGTAGTATGGATTTCTGATACTGTAGATGCTCGATGCCGCTTGGTCTTCGGTCAAACCGTCCCTCGTTTTGGCCATAACGAGCTTGAGTAAGTTCTCGAGGCCGATCTTATGGTCATTCAACAAATGACGATCTAATACTGTTATCCTGTGGAACACAAAGTTATTATTGATATAAAAATTAAACCATGTAATAAGAGACATATTGACATTTTCCCTTCTTAGTGCTTTGACTGGCCTCTCGATATAATGAGACATTCACATCAAAACCGTAGGTCTGAGGTCTATACCCACACAGGTCAAACGTTTGTGTGATGAGCACATTTTTTGTTCTGTGTTTGGGAATGATGAATATATTTATATGTGTTATACCGTATGTATGTATGTATGTAATATGTAGTTTATTAGCTGACCGATTTACGTAATAGAGGCGTTCAACCGTCCAATTTGGAATCAGATAGCAGTGTGTGGAATTGTCCACATTATTGGTTTCTAGGTTAAAAGATAGTCTGTAGTTACAAACCGATCAGCGTCAAATGTGCAAAGATGACACGCAAAGGTTTCTTGCTTAGTCTGTCTCAGATCCATCGTGTGATGGCTGGACGGCAGCGCGACCTTCGTCGCTCTGGAGGAACACTCGTTGGGAGTGTTCAGGTCCTGATTACATAGTGTATGCTTAACTTCGAAAGCTACATTCTATTCGTCAAGCAATCATTTGGTTGCTGGTAACCATCGGAAATTGAATGCAGCACCCCCAAAATTACTATTTTTAGTACACCTTTTTGCCACTTCTCGAAATGGAATTCGAGAAATTTCAAAACCTGAAGGAAGAATTCTGGTAAAATTTGGGGGTTATGAAACCAATCATACTATAGAGGATCGTTGCTTTTGAAACTATCAGATTCTCATTCCCATGTACTGCCATGGCACTTATAAACATTTCTAAAATTACACTACGTATACGACAAAATAAACTTAATAATCACTTACGATTTTATTGAGCTGATCAGCGCCCTCTTCCGGGTGCACGAAGAGAGTCTTCGTGCGACAAATGCGCGCGCGCAATTTCCCCAACAGCCTCGTCGCTGAGGAAGTTGGTCCCACTGTACGATAGATGGCGCTGTTAGGATGTTGTGAAAAAAGCCGAATGGACACTAAAATATCGAGTTATTTATTATTCATCATATTCTACATATTGAATTGCTTCGATAAAAAATGACATTGCCCGGATTGCTTTTTCATGGGGATGCCTCTCAATGTAATAAATAATTCAAGCTTTTTCAGTATTCAAAGTAAATTTATATCAATGTGTAATGATGATTTGTTAACGTTGAAAAACATGGGCACTTAATGCATTGGCAGGCGCAACGTTCTGAAGTATGACTCACATTTCAATCCCTTGTTTTCTCGAATATCACACGACCGCACTATCGCAGCGGTTCTGGGAACCGTATTGGATTTTTCCTGAAAATACATAACAAGCAGCTAATGATTCGAGGAAAAATAATAGACATATACAATCTTAAAATACGGGAAGTAATTGTCACATTATCAGTGGTCCAATAATAATTAAGGAACATTGCTAAAAATATTCACTTCATACTGTTACACTTGTGCGAAACTACCGGTAGGTTCCTGCGCATTCCAATGCGTACCGAAATGCAGACTGATACTGGCCAACGTGTGGAGTGTCAGGTACAGTACATGGAGATCTCTTCTCTGAAGTTGTCAGGAGTTGCTTACATTGGTGATGTGGAGTTTCTTAGGGTCCCACACGATAGGGGACCCGTGGTGGAGCTGATGGTGCATGTTGAGAGCAGTCTCGAACTGTGCGGTGAAGTTGCATTGCGAACAACTGCAACACGACACGAACTGACATTTGTAAGAATAACCAAGATGGCGTCACCATACAACTTGAGCTGACGGAATACTCACCAAAAAGACATAATAAAACGAAGTAAAATATTACCCTTAGAAAGGCTTGTGATCGATGTTCAGCACAACAAACAATGACAAGTGACACTATCAATTTTGAAGTATCTTTTTTTTTCTAGAAGCATAAATGACCTTATTATGAATTTTTGCGTAACCATTATTTGTCATTTTCAGTAGCCGCGTCTCTATGTACTGCCCTTGTAACACCTTTATTGTTTGAACCACCGCCACTCCTATTTCTGCCTTATAACAGCAGTGTGAAGCGCTAAGCGGTAAGGGAGACATATTTTTTCGAGGCATTCCAGCTTAGTCCTCAGGGATGGAGGCGCATCTGTGGTCGCCCTTAGATAGGAATCTGATAAGATCAGATTCTAGGGTCGATTACAAATGTCCATGGGCGGCAGTAGCCGCTTACCATCAGGTGGACTGCATGCTCGTCTTCTACTTCCATATTATAAAGAATAAAGAAAAATGAAAACCCTGTTGAGTTCCACCGTAATCTTGGTGAAGCCAACTAAATGTTTTTTGCCACTTGTACTTTATTTTTCTACGGGGCGCAATATTTTATATCGTACAAAATATTACGTACTAACAAAAGTTTATCTAAAAAGTAGCGCTAATTTCCATGAATACTAGTACTTTACTCATTTCATCAATGCCTTGTTCATAATTTTTTTTTTTCAATGTTAAAGAAGTAGAAACGTAATGCTTGCGTAATAGATGTGTGCATGTTATTTTACCATCCAAACTCGTTCTGGCTCGGTGATGCTTAAGCAAATAGATGTCTGCGAACCTTGTAAATAATAGAATCTATTTCAATATAACAAACCCGAAAGTTGCTTTAAGATTCTCGACTTTAATAACCTACTGTATACAATATCTTTTAAACCAGAGTCCTTGAAAATAAAAGATTATATAACAATTATTGGCATTTCCGCACAAACGCTAATATCTACAGTTATTATCGTTCCACTGTCTTATTCGTCACTGCCAGTCAAACTGATACCAGACTTAGATTTGGCAAATTTCTCAAACGTTTCCCAACAATTGGAAATCGCTGGTAACATCCAGTTACCTATCAATTCTATGACACCAATATTCGAGACGACAAGGTTGGATTAAAATGCAAATCAGTCCGCCCCTATTGTCTGGTCCATACGTAAACGTATCTCTGGTAACGCCGTTTGCGGTTAGAATTACGCTTAGCGGATGTACCGAGCGGGGAGCGAGCTACGAGATAACTGTCTCATTAATTTTGACGTACATTCTGGACATATAACGGCAGGAGTAAATGATTTACTGACAATGCGTGGTTTCAAATTTACCAAATCTGTACACTGTAAATACATATTATGATCATTATTCTCAAAATTTTCGTTGATTTCTCCAAAATCGCCGCGATTACCATCAACGTCTTCCATTCTTACTCTGTATACAATAAATTAAAGTGTTTCAGTATAGAGATACGAGAAAACAACGAAGATGAAAATTGCCAACGAAAAGACTTCTGCTACTAAATTCGCACTTGTGAAAACCTGCATAATCCGAGAAGACAAATAACCTCACGCCTCTACTCGCTTATGCGCCATTCCTATATCCTCGCCATATTTTCCGCATATAAATTAACTCATAACTCAGCAGTATATTCAGGTCAAGATACGCTAAATCACTTGTAAAGGGGTACTGACATTACTTGTGTCAGCAATCGCACTAGGAAAATTATTAGTGGGGATTTAGTTCTCGTGTCCTCTGAATTGACACAATCGGGAAAAATTATTTTTGAACCGGTAATACATTTCTCGCAGCAAAGCAGTGATAGCCTAGTGGTTTGAAATTCAGCCTCTCACTCCGGGGGTCTGGGTTCGATCCTGGCACGCGCCTCTGATTTATCAAGTGCGTTTTATAAATAAAATTTAAATATCACTCGCTAAAACAGTGAAGGAAAACATCGTGAGGAAACCTGCACACCTTAGAGATGTTATAAGTTTGTATAATATTTTCTAAGGTGTGTGAAGGCCAACAATCCGCTTTTGGCCAGCGTGGTAGACTATGGCCTAATCCCCCTCTCAGTATGAGAGGAGACCCGGTCCAGCAGTGGACCATCAAAAGGGTGAAAAAAAACGCAAACGTATAAAAAAAGTGGACACAATATCACTGGACATTTTAGTTAATAAATAAGGAAGCAATGGTTATAACGACGGGAAATTACTGGGAATTAAATGTACTGGGAAATATAACATTCTCGAACGTTATTCGACAGTATGGATCCCAACTATTAAGACGTTGCTTTAGAAACGCCGTTTTAATATAGCTCCTTCATTTTCTTGCGAACTGACGTGATGGTCTAATAATAACAGTAATAATAGACAAACTTATGCCGAACGGGGCCAAACGGGGGCCGAGTGGGACCAAGACCTTCCTACCTCCAATCAGGCCAATTACTGACTGAGGGGGATTCAAGAGTCTTCAGAACTCTTCACACTCTTCACTGATGGCGAGTTGACCATTCCACAATCTCATTTGTCCAGTTATAAGGCGCGCCAATGAACTTGAGAAGTAAAATTTGCATTGAAAACTACAACGATTTCATTGCTTCAACGTCTCTTATCCACACCGCGACAGATTCCATCCTTTGCCTTTTATATTCCCGGAATTTTATTTCTCGCATTCTCTCGGGGCGCGAATTGGTATCGTCTCTCCACAATAAGTAGACCGAGGTGTTTCGATTGATTCGAAACCAGCAAATAGTTTCATATTTTCTTCCTCCATAGTATCGGTAGCTATTTTTGTTATTTTCTACACCGTTGTATGTTATTCTTTGTAGTTCAAACATATCGTGAACGACCAAAAACTCTTTGTGGCTTTCCATATATTGTTTTAATAGAATGCCTTACTAACATGACAGGGGTATACACTTGGCAAGCATAAATTGGAGTTACATAAGTGTAGCGGTAAACGCTTGACTGATTAATTAAACTATTACGAGTACGTCTAATTGCTATTTATCCCACGCGAGATGTCCCTTATGATGCTAAGCGGTCGTTATAAGGAGTTACAACTTTGTTATTATAATTTTTCCTTTTCTCATACGAGTGCCATTTACATTGATATTAAATGTTTTAATAATAATAATAATTTCATAGTTATAGTAAAGTATAGAATTGTGTATGGGTTTCTTTGAAGGAGTAACAAATTGTATGAATCGATGGCCTTGCTTTCTACAGTAACATTAGTACGTGTTCAAATTTATTTCGTGACGTTTGATAAATTTTAGCTCTGTAGCGTTGAATTGCACGTGTCGAGGTGCAGTATTAACTGCCACTACTGCCGTTAAATCGAGTTAATACAGCCATTTATCTACAAACTGCAAAATCGGTATGTTATTGGTGAAATTGGCAGAATAGAGAAGTATATTACTCAAATCCTTTTTTTAGCAATAGATCTTTGACAAAAGAAGAATGTAACAATATGTACATTTACATGTATAGTAATCCACCTGTTGACGCCGACGGTACTGTGGAATCATTCAAGCGTACAAATTCATAATGTAAACAATTCCATAATGGTACGTTCAGACTACGACAGAAATTCTGACATAAATGTCAGACATTAATGTCTGTAATTTTTACACTTAAACGGAATTTTCCACATAAAACTCATTTTATGCATTAAGACGCGATGCAGTGTATATGAAAATGTCAAACGTGACGGAAACTTGTCAACTACACTAGACAAGTGTAGACAAGTTTCAAGTTGACAAGTTCAAGTGAACGCAACGTGTTCACACAGCGGTTGATGCGACACTAAATATTGTGTCACAATAAATTTTCTAATTACAGACACTCTTGTCAAACAGAGACATTCGATGTATACACTGAGTGTACGGTGTATAGTGTCGTAGTCTGAACCGGCCTTAACGAAATTTCATAGGTTTACTTCAATTTCATTATATATATTTCATTAGTTATTTTTACTATGTATCTACAATATTAATATGAAAACTGATATGAAAATAAATAAATGAAAATAAATATCTTCGTCTTTATCATTGTCTTTGGCTTTGTATTGCCTTCATCTTTATCTTTCTCAAGAAAGTCAAGGACAAAATCGAAACGTCTTCGAAAACAGAACGGGCACAGTCCGCCATTTTGCTTTCGGTGACGTCACGCGGCGCGCGACGTACCCTCCGCTATCGGAAGGCGAATTGTCAAGACAATTGGTAGGCACGGAGGTTGCAAGCGCTTAACGAACGACTTCCGGCGCCAATCGTCGGCGGAGCGGGCCACGTGGCGCCGCCAGATACCCGCGGAAGGGCAACGAGCGCAAGTCTGACCGTAGCCAGATATCGAAGGGACCCTTTTCTCTTCTATTGCGTAACAATGCGTTTGACTGCGAGCTCACCTGATCGTAAGTGAGATGCAGTTTCGTCTTTAAACAACGCCAGTTTTTTAACTCTATGATTTTCGGTATCCAAAGTCCGGTGAATATGAAAAAAATATTTTCACCAGTGGATTGCGAAAGATATCTATAGAGACTACTCTCGGGTGTGGAAAAACATTTATGAAATCTATGTATCTATGTACATATATATAGGAGATTTACAGCGATATATTGGCTGGTCACAATATCTCCGGAACCAGAAGACCTAGAGACTAGAAATTTGGTTGGAATATTCCTTTCGGCGAGTAGAGATCAGCTAAGAAAGGATTTTACGAAATTCCACCCGTAACGGGGCTTGCGGGGCTGTTAATTATAATTTATATAGCAAAGCAACGTTTGCCGGGTCAGCTAGTATTGTCTATATACTTATCATTATTATACAAGTTCCCTAACGGGGTAGGCAGAAACTGAAACCGGCGCGTATGTACGAAGACATTGATGAACGTAGAAGCACACCAGATCTATTTGGCACTCGGTGCTCTACTCTGGTCACTGGTCGTGATAATAATAAAAATAATATCGCGTATCGTTCGTTCGCTGACGATGTAACGACACAGCGATGTATAACTAATTGTCACACGACATACGTTTGTTGATATCCGGGC
Source organism: Myscelus amystis hages (assembly GCA_018244895.1). Taxonomy (NCBI): domain Eukaryota; kingdom Metazoa; phylum Arthropoda; class Insecta; order Lepidoptera; family Hesperiidae; genus Myscelus; species Myscelus amystis. Next base: position 5,414 of record DWQT01003191.1, on the reverse strand, counting down.
TCATTTGAAGTAGTGACTCAATTGTTTTGATTAAGACAATCGTTTTAATGGACGTCAGTATTAATTTCGCCGCTCAACCGGAGAACACCGCTGATGGTGTTCAGATTTCAAAAGCGGCGTAGGCATTAGGCATATTATTCCAGCCCACACTACCGGAAGTTTAAAGTTAAGGTATCATTCGATGATTCATCGTCGTTCGCCTAGCGGTCGAGTGGTTAGCGAGCCTGACCGACTGCAAAACCAGAGAGCGTGAGTTTGATTTCCACCCTGGGCAAGTCTATCTAGGATATTACCTGTCTAGGGTGGGAATCATTAGTATGATGAGCACAATAAATGCTATGCTACACCTTAGGCCACATCATCGCTTACCGTCAGGTAAGATAGTGGTAAAATGCTAGAGAAGTGGTCAGCCTTGCCTATACACGTGGGTACCTACTAAATGTACCGTTCCATCGTAGTAAGCCAATAATTCTTTGCCACTACGAGTCTCCAGCGAGAACTGCCAGTCGTGGTTCAAGTTTAATTACTATCTGGATAAAATGCGAGATATTAAAGTCGAATTTGTTCGAGAGATCCACATTACCGGATGCGAAAGACGAATTAACACCGAACACTTTGTTAGAAGTGAACGCGTTTTTGCTTTAAAAAATACTGAAAAAAGGAGTGGAAAAGAGTAGGAACGTTCAGAATGAGGCCTTTGAGCCGCTCAAAACCTTCCGCGGGCAGATCGAATGTGTGAATGGAACCTGTTGCCCGGGATGAAAAAACATAGCGGCTCACCGGATACAGGGACTTGTCGTACTGATGAAGAATAAGCGATATGCGAGGGAAAGCAATTCGTTTTTTTTATAATTAAATATCATTGAGATTATACACGGTCAACTGATCCTAGGTAAAGTCTGCACTATACATATTCACACCTAAGCACAGAAAAGATAATCGTGAACGTCACACAAATATTTCCGCTAGATGAGAATCGAAACCAAACCGAGCTTCTCCATCGCGTTAGTCAATACCGTCTTAACTAATAACCTAGTCACCTAGTCAAACTAGTGCGTAGTCAAGAGGGTCATAACTAATAACCAAGTCACCTAGTCGCACTAGCGAGTAGTCAAGAGCGTCTTAACTATCAACTTAGTCACATAGTCAAACTAGCAAGTACATCACACTGCACAATGCGCTTTGACAGCGCAATTACTTTGCTCTACCAAACTGTATTAGTCCGTCGTGCAACAAGTACCTTCGAAGCCCTTTGTGTCTTCTCTGGCTCGGCCGTGAATTTTAAGTTAAATGATTTGTAACCCAATAAGAAACCATCGAGAGACCCATTCACGGCACGCCGTGGAATGCACTAGAACACACACTGAAAAACCACTTTCCCTCTCACAATGGCGGTCAATTTGGCGCTAAATTACTTATCCGGGCAGCTTTGAATGAACCTTATTAGTGATCCGTACGACAATTAAGAAAACATTAAGTTCGGATGCTGTTAATGTTTCTCTATCTGACTGGTAAATTGTCTATCGATAATATAAGGCTGTTTAATAACAGCGTTATATGAATTTATTTAAAAAAATGTCCACAGTCTATAATATCAGCCGAATACGAACGAAATTCAAAATTGGAACTGTAATGAAATGAAAATTTTTCGCGCATGTAGAATGTAAATTGTTTTCATGATGAATAAAGATTTCTTGGGATACTGAGAAGATTTAAACTTTTTAAAGCCTCTCATTACGACGCTACTTACTTGAGATTTTGGAAACTGCGAATCCTAGAGAAATTGTGAGGGAAATACTTCATGCACTGACATCTTCCGCTTTTTTTCTTAAATGTTAGAGTAAATGACTATTAGTTAAAAAAGGCAACAATTTTACAGGTTTGATTGCACCACAGCTTTCAAACACTTGACTGTATACAAAAAAATCAGTTTTTTTTTATCTGTACGGAACACCGATACGTCGAAACCGACTAACGCTTGGACGGTTTTATTTCAATGTCTCAAGCGAAGAGATTTTGGGATTTTTTTTGGATTCGACAAGCGCTGTGCACGAATCGTCGTGAGTCGGTAGAAACATACAAACAAGAAGAGTTGATACTTGCGTCCGGTGGGCTTTTGTTGTAGATTAAAGAATATTTATAATAATAATAATATTGGAACATACGGCTACCTGATTCAAAATTCACAATTGACTGATAAACATTGTATATAATACTAATATTTTTATTACACCTAGACAGAACAAACAAATGTGCTCACCACCCAAACGTTCGTTCTGGGTGGGAATCGAATCCACGACCTCCGGTTTCGCAATTACTATCACTAACCACTACATCAAAAGGCCAGTCAGAGATTAAGGTTCACTTTGTCTCAATCGCAACTGATACAATAAAAATACTGCGTGTCGCAAATCAGAAATTCTTTTATAAAATTTTCCTGGTCACTTCAAAGTTCGACCGGCATCACAATACGACTGCGTCGTATCGATTATTATGTAACGAAATGTAGGTGACATGTGAACACATGTGCGTATCGAGCGGACGAATTATTAATACAGAAGCAATACCACGCGTTACGCAACCACACGTCGCCATGGAAACAACTAAGCGCCCATCAAAGGAGTCAGGACAAAACCACGCGGGCATTGACATCGGTCGTACCTACTGCATTGGACAAAAAAAAATTGTATCATAGATCGAGACGTAGCTCCCGCAACGTTATATATTCGTATCATTTGCATTGCAACGCTCCTGCGCTGTTAGTGATAGGGTTGAAATTCGAACGGAAATCCTTTTTGGTTGTAACGTAAAGCCGGTTCGCAGCCGTCGCGGTCACACGTGACGAGATGTCAACTCTTGGTAGGGGATAATTGATGAGCCTCCGCATCACCGAAGGTGTGGACGCGCGCTAACGATCTATTCATGTGCCGTGTGCACGCATCTTTGCTTTGTCAAAATTACGTACGTGTAGATCTGAATTTGTCGTTTACTGATGACTGGATCGCTTCCGTCCCCGCAAATTTCATCCCCTTTTCGGGTTCAATCTTGGAAATTGCGGTGTACGCGTGTTATGGCACGTACGGAAAATTATTCATTCGGCCATTCGTTCGTTCATAGTTCAGATCGATCAGAGAAGCGATTTTACTGTTGACATTTCAAAAGATGACTTTTGACGTTTTGACGTATCATATATACATTGTTATACAAAAATACGCTTGCGTTTGACTACGAACTTCTCTGATGATAAGCGAGGTGCAGTGCATATACACCCAATAAATCCTATACTCAACAACGTAAACATGGCTGTTTAACAGCACACATAAATGCTGCTATGGTACTTCCAAAAACCCTGGATGGACGGTTCAAAACTATGTAGGTATATGTACAATTGTTAAGTATGGTATGTGCACCCTGTATATAAATTAATACTAACAAGCACATTGTGACTAATTAGTCAATTATTGGGACAATTAGTCACCCGCTCTTGTGCAGTGAGCGGTCAAATCACTGGACACACCATATACTAGCAAAACGATAATGGACTATGCAATGGAAGAAATGTCATTCTCAACATTTGTATGTCACATTCTTTAGTATTTTGCAATAAATATCACTATAAAGTATCAAACAAACGTTCTGATCACCTACCCAATTTTGCTCCTTGGTCTAACCAAGTCGGAACAGCGATTGCCTCGTAGCAAATTTACCATGCGTTGAGATTAACTGAAAATCGGGCTCAATGGACCAAAAATATTGTAATCCGCTGAACAGGATCTTTAGTAAGGGACCGACGTAGGAGAGAAAGAGACAGAGTTTAACAGTTATATTATTCACGCACCGGCAACTTCGTGAGGTCTAGACCTCGTATCAACGTTAGTGCAATATCTATCATTTGAGTGCAATAGACGCTCTGGTCTGTGATATCTATCCGTGCCATCGCTCAGACGAACGGCGAGCAAAATATGCATGCAAAATCGAAGTAGGCCAATATATTGCGTCGGTTGAAACCAGTAATACAAACTCATTAAGAGTGAATCGTGTTGAAACGATCATCGTTGTAGCTAGTGTAATTTGGTACTGTAATTAATTAGTTATTGCGCGGTGCGTGGGGCCTGGGGTATTATTTTAAAAGATTTGTCCACGAATTGTACACTCGGCGTCTGTGTCGCGTTTCCACTGGAGCATCGGATACGTCACGATTTAATTAAATTGTATATATCACGTGACGTGTGTGATATACGATCAGTTATTGCCATACAGTTCGAAGGACAGATGACTTTGGGCCCGAAAGGGTTTTCAGGGGCAACCGGGGTGAAGTGGGTGTTGTAGTCCCGTCCATTATTAGAGGAACCGATGCCCTGGTTGGTACCCGCCATTTCCAAGTGCGAGTGTAAAAAAGTTGGATGAGCAAATAAAATAGTAATTTAGTATTTAATTTAGTCTACCCTCCTTTACAGCATGCTATAAAACTCTTTTTAAACTTATGCTAATTAAAATTGTTCAGATAGTGCGTAATTAACTTTAAGGTTACAATTTATCTTCACTGATAAGTTCGTTTACGTTGTTATATGGTAATTAACTTAGATACTTATTTTAAACGTCCCTTCCAATTTCTCATTCGACAAGTCCCTTTGAATGTTTTTGCAGTTTACGAGTATTACACAAATGCATATAAATTGTATTTTCGGTCGAGTTTAAAATTATCATTAATCGATCAGATATGCTTTAGTTACATGTAAAAATAAAAGCAATTAACATAATGCAATGTTTTCCATTTCCAAACTTTCACACCATATTTTCACCCTTAAAGGTCCACTGCTGGAATAGGTCTTCTCTCACAGTGAGAGGGATTTCGGCCATAGTCTACCACGCTTGTCAAGTGCGGATTGGTAGACTTCACACACCTTTAGATAATATTATACAAACTTATAACATCCCTAAGGTATGCCGGTTTCCTCGCTACGTTTTCCTTCATCGTTTTAGCTGTATACATTCGGTGTAACCACTACAACTGTCCGTTGTGGAGCGGCGAGATGTCGTGCCGCATGCGACAATGGAACCGTCGTAGATTAGCGGAAACAACGGCGGCACATGTGCGCCTCAGCGTGTGACAGTATCGGTGGCAGGTGGCCGCCATTCTTATTTCTATAATTGACCGGCCTCATGGCCGAGCGGTTAGAGAACCTGACTGGAGAACCAAAAGTCGCGGGTTCGATTCCCGCCCGGGACAAACATTTGTGTGACGAGCATATCCTGTTTGTGCTGTGTCTGGGTGTAATAAAAATATCTATATTAGTATTATATCATATGTATGTATGTTTATCAACTGTCCGGTTACCGTAATGGTACGTTCAGACTACGACACAAATTCTGACATAAATGTCAGACATTAATGTCTGTGCTATTTACACTTA
>DWQT01003190.1:0-12862 GCA_018244895.1 Myscelus amystis hages | reverse complement strand
TCAGCTGTCCAGTTACCATAACACAGGCATTAAATTGCCTAACTTGGAATTGGATAGCCATGTGTGTAATTGTGCAAAGAAAAAAAAATGTATTAACTTAGAATATATAAACACCAAACATTAAAGTAGACTCACACTCACCTGTACGTGTTATTCAGTACGGTGATAATGGCGATGACTCCCAATACATTGAACAACAGAGGCGTGTTTACGAATATGTGCAGCCACCAAGGATGAAGCCCGTGTTGCCGCAAGTTTCCCATATCTGAATTGTATCTTAGGAAATTCAGCGGAGTCACTACCCAGTTGTCCCAGGAAATCTTTAGATTCTCTATTTCCGCCATCGTTAAATACCCATAATATGCCGAATCGACTAAGATTAGAAACAATGCGGCCGGGATGCCACAAACAATAAATGCAAATATTCTATAATGGAAATCCTTGAAACCGACCACCTTTGATCCGAGCCCTCGGTGAAGCCAAAAGAACACAGGAGTTAAAGCGAAACCGACAAAAGTGGGACGGTTAAAAATGCCGACCACAACTAAAGTCGCAATATAAACTACATGATTCAGGGAATGTTCGGGCATGTGGGTTTTTAATTTGAAAATCTTCACTCGTTCAACTATAGTTTTCGCTTGAGCGTATCTCTCTTGCAGAAATTCACAGTGATAGATAATTCGATCTGATTTAACCATACACTCAGTCACTAGTAGGAGTAGCAACGAGAAGAAAATCATTTCGAATGAGTTCGAGAAACTTCTGCAGCAATAGACAAGCACAACATAGGAGCTGGCGAATATTTTCAATCTAGTCCTAAAATTCTGTCCGTATAACACACATATTTTGTATAAACAAAAATCATTGATCAGAGATAATAGACATATAAAAACTCTTGGAATAATTAATAAATAGTACGGAGTTTTCAGATCTATGTTTAAATAATATTTCGAGTAGGGGTTAGCTATACGTATGAAATGCAACGGGGGTCCTACTATCATTTTGGGTACAAATATATTTCTAATGGGAAACTTAGGGTTAAATTCCCATGTCCGTGCAACATCGATGGTGAATATGTCCCCTGAAACGAAATAATATTTAATAAACACAATAATTTAATTATATGGAAAGCACTAGGCATTTCTCATTTATCTCTAAAGTTAACGTACAATACCTGCAAGAACTTCGATGTTCTGAAAGAACTCATCAGGGTGTATGTATCCACGTTGAGGGAATATCGTTAGTATAAATCGTATACACACCAGCAGCCAATACGAGAGCGGGAATTTTACAGAATTTCTAAATGTTAACGCTTTAAGGAGCTTTGAATTTAGAAACATGTTTTCTTCGCGCCGACCGCGAAAATTGATAACAGACTACTATATTATACTAAACAAACACTGTTAGACCATAACACGGACGGCAACCCGGCGGCCCATTATTGTTAAATTGATATTCAATACCTATATTATATTATTTATTCTATTAATTTGACATTTTACGAATTAACTTCGGACTTCAGTTTGCGGCAGTGTTGACATTGACAGTGACAGTGACACTGTTGTCATGACAGTGTCAAACGTTTGTAATAGCCGTTCGTATAATTCGCACGAAAATTTGTTGTTTCTATATACTACAGTATACTAGCGAATGCTCGCTATCTAGACAGATTTGAGTGATATTTGGCCATTAGATAAGATTAAATAAAGATACGCTGTATTATTGCACTTATTTTAAATCGTTGTATTCGAGTTATATGTGGTTTTATAACTTATTTACCTTTATATCAACATAACCGATATTTTGTGGACTTGCATTATGAGCCGTCAAACTGTCATTGTCAATGTCAAATACGATGTCAGCATACGATTCAAAAGTTTTGTTTGCATTGAAATCAAAATATTTAAATCATGATTTTCATATTCACAAAACGTCTAGTTTAAGCATAAGTAAATGAACGGAAAATATGAGGCGCAGTTTAGCACCGAGTCAGGTCGGATCTAGCGACAGTGTCTTTAAAAGCCCATTGCTAAATTCGTCAAAACGAAAGAAGCGGGAATGCATAAAAATACCTGTGGCTCAAAAATCGCCCTCGCAAACCCTGTCAACGTCTGACCACGAGAATTTAATCCGGCAGATACTGTGCAAACCCTTTAAAGTGCCTATTCAGAATTACGTGTCGTCGTATTGCAGTAAAAGTTTGGGGCTGAAAAGGACTCAAGTGAGGCGCCCTTTACACGACCCGGATGAACCTAATGCTCTTGTACTCTACCAACCGCCTCATATACCGGAACATGAGAAAATGAAAATGAGCCCGAATGATATGAAAGTGGCTGTTGTGGTTGATCCCGTCCTTGGTAACATATTGCGGCCACATCAAAGAGAGGGTGTTAAGTTCATGTACGACTGCGTTACGGGCCGGCAAATAGAGAACGCGTATGGGTGCATTATGGCCGATGAGATGGGTTTAGGGAAGACGCTACAATGTATTACTTTACTCTGGACTCTGTTGCGACAGGGACCGGATTGTAAACCGACTATATGCAAGGCTATCATAGTATGTCCCAGTAGTTTAGTAAAAAATTGGTACAATGAAATTGGAAAATGGTTAGGACAAAGAATTAATGCATTAGCCATGGACGGAGGGTCAAAAGTTGAGGTAACTTTAAAACTACAGCAATTCATGAATACATTCACAGCATTGCGAGTCGCTACGCCTGTGTTAATTATCTCTTATGAAACATTCAGAATCTATTCCAACATATTACACTCGTCAGAAGTTGGGCTAGTACTTTGTGATGAAGGCCATAGATTAAAGAACAGCGAAAATCAAACATACCAAGCATTGATGGCTTTAAAGTCGAAGAGAAGAATTCTTATATCGGGAACACCAATCCAAAATGACTTAACAGAGTATTTCAGTTTAGTGCACTTTGTAAATGAGGGCATATTGGGTACCGGTCAAGAATTTAAAAGGAAATATGAAAATCCCATATTAAAAGGTCAAGATGCATTAGCGTCTGCTCAGGAGAGACAAAAAGCGCAAGAATGTCTGCAAACTCTAACATCTATTGTTAATAAGTGTATGATTCGAAGAACTAGCAGTTTGTTAACCAAATATTTGCCGGTCAAGTTTGAACAAGTCATTTGCGTTAAGATGACCCCCCTACAAACTCAGCTGTATAAGAACTTTATTAAATCTGATGCGATTAGGAACAAATTTTCAGGCACGGGTGATAAAAATACGCTTAGTGCTCTGTCCAGTATTACAACATTAAAGAAACTTTGCAATCATCCTGACTTGGTATTTGATAAAATCATGGAGAGGTCTGAAGGATTTGAAAAAGCAAAAGATCTTTTGCCGAGTAATTATGACAATAAAGAAGTTAGACCTGAGTTTTCTGGTAAACTCATGATTTTAGACTGCATTCTGGCCAACTTGAAAACAAACACAGATGACAAAATAGTTCTTGTGTCAAACTATACACAGACATTAGATCTGTTTGAAAAATTATGTCGTAAGAGATGCTATCAATATGTGAGGCTGGATGGGTCAATGACTATTAAGAAACGAGCAAAAGTAGTTGAAAGCTTTAATAATAAGGAATCCAAAGAATGGATATTCATGTTAAGTTCAAAAGCTGGAGGGTGTGGCTTGAATCTCATTGGCGCAAATCGGCTAATCATGTTCGACCCTGATTGGAATCCAGCAAACGATGAACAAGCTATGGCGAGGGTGTGGCGCGATGGACAAAAAAAACCTTGTTATATATACAGACTGTTGGCTACTGGGACAATCGAGGAAAAGATATTCCAAAGGCAAGCCCACAAAAAAGCCCTAAGTGATACTGTTGTTGATCAAAACGAAGAATCATTGAGACATTTTACATCGGATGACCTAAAAGATCTATTTCGTTTGGAAGAAAATACATTGTCAGATACACATAGCAAATTTAAATGCCGTAGGTGCGTCAATAATATACAAGTTACATTACCTCCGGAAAATTCTGACTGCACGTCGGACTTGTCAAACTGGTACCATTGTGCGGACAAGAAGAATTTGGCCGACATGGTTCTGAAGCAGTGTTGGGACCTGGCAAAGAGTATTTCATTTGTTTTCCATCATCGTTCAGCTCAAACGGAAGCACAAGCACTCAACAATGAGGAAGATAAGGAAAATAATGTGCAGCAAAGAAAAAAAAGGAAGATTGATTCGGAAGATGAAGATTTCTCTGAGCCTGATAACAGTGATGATGAAGATTATAAGTAAAATTTTATTTTGCATTTGTATAGGTATTTGCATTTATTTATGAAGATGAATGTTTGATTTGAAGCAGTTTAAAATGTTATAATCAGGTCTAAAATTTTATTTCTCATTTATGTAAGTAAGATTAGGATGTAATAATGGAAAAATAATAGAACTATACAGCAACGTTTTTGATGTTTTATTTAACCTAACAGTTTTGTATAAAATCTAAATTGGTTGATAAGTAAAATGAATTGCAAACTGTATCCCTCCGTGTATCTATAGCAAAAAATTGTAAGATGACAAATAAGATATTTCGGTTTAAGTTTTGGCGGGAATTAAAAGCATAGCCATGACACCACATTGTATCTGTTCGAGATTATTATGGCATTGGTAAGCTTAAACCAATGCATTACATTCCCAGATAAGTGTTTTACAAAATGATAACAATTTTCAGTTTTTATAATTAATTTGAATCTACCGTTGCCTTAATTTTTCTGCATTATTTAAAATATTCCTTTTCTGTGTAAAATTTCTGCAGATTAAAAAAAAAAAAAGTATTAATAGATTTATTTAGCGCTAGTCACAGTAAAGATCCTAGTTATAATAGTAGATATTAGATTTCTTTTATTTTGGCCTCGAACTTTTCTACAGCTTTTACTTTTGAAACTTAGTGGCAACATAAAACAATTTACGCGACATTGATGTTTCTCATTAACGAAGAAAGAAAGAGACAGCAGTATTCGTACGGCGCAACTTTTGATTACTGTTTTTAAACTTAAAAATGAATGCATAGTGGTATATTCAAAAATAATGTGGTCTTAAATTAGTATGATCTTGTTGTGTGTGGCGCTGAAAAGAAGTCAAAGGAGTTTATTTACGGGATAATTTGACAAAATATTCGGTCGCTGTACATCTTGTATGCAAGTAAGTTGTCACTTTTCTGTTGACAGTGTCTGCGCGGAGTGCGATAACTTAATTTTTTTTATAAATCGGTTACACGAAAAACAACATCTGTGATAGTATTCGATAAAATGGGTAAAAGGGCTGATCCGGACAAGTTCACCGTGACGAAAGATGGGTTACTTCCTGCTATATTTTTCCCACTGTTCATACGGTGGTGTGTTGCGGCATATCCTTACTCCGGGCACAAAACACCGCCAATGTACGGTGATTACGAAGCGCAGCGGCATTGGCAGGAAGTAACAGTGCACACGCCGATTGAAAATTGGTATCGTAACACAACGCACAACGATCTCATGTATTGGGGTTTGGATTATCCACCCCTCACGGCGTATCACAGCCTTTTGATGGGTTTAGTCGCGGACTGGCTGGATCCAGAGTCCGTGCGGTTGTTCGCGTCCCGCGGCTACGAGAGCGACAGTCACAAACTGTTCATGCGCTGGACGGTGTTCCTATGCGACTTGTATTTCTACGTGACAGCTGTTTTGTGCCTATGCATAGACTTGGAGCGTGTAAAGCCGAAGGAATATAAGAATGTTTTCAAACGGACCGACGTTGCGACCGCACTGTTCCTGCTGTATCCCGGCTTGATATTGATCGACCACGGACATTTCCAGTACAATTGTGTGTCGCTCGGCCTGTTCCTGTGGGCCGCTTTCTTCGTCGTGGCCATAGAGAATGATATTCTTAGCACCATATTTTTTGTACTCGCAATCAACTATAAACAAATGGAGCTGTATCATTCGTTGCCATTCTTTTTCTATTTCTTAAGAAAGTGCTTCATCGCGTTGCCACCGAGGGGAAAATTGATGTACGTGGTGGCCAGAGTCAATAAGCTTGCCATTGCGGTTATCTCCTGCTTTATAATAATATGGTATCCGTTTTTCGACTCGTGGGACACTGTGAAGGCTGTTGCAAGTCGACTGTTCCCGTTAACCAGAGGGGTGTTTGAAGATAAGGTGTCCAATTTATGGTGTACTGTGAATGTGTTTATAAAACTAAAAACGGTATACACACACGCACAGATGGCAGAGCTCTGTCTGGTGTCCACGGCTATGGCCGCTCTGCCCTCTTGTATAGATTTATTTTTAAGGATAAATAAGAAGAAGTTTACACTGTCAGTGATAAATGTGTCTCTTGCCTTTTACCTGTTCTCCTATCAGGTCCACGAGAAGACAATTTTACTCGTCGCAATTCCTGTTGCGATGCATTTTTCCGAAGACCCATTCATGTGTTTCTGGTTCCTGCTCATTTCCAATTTCAGTATGTTGCCGCTACTGATTAAAGATGGTCTACTTATTCCGTTTATTTGTTGCAATTTAATATACATATGTTTGTATAGTCTTGTAATAAAGTTATCACAACCTCATGTGAGGTTTTTAGTGTTTATAAACGCCAATTCTGTGTATAGAGCCATTTCACCGAACAAGCTTGAGAATTCAGTCGTACTGAATCTTCTGAGCACAAATTTTTTCTTCTCCCTGCTTGGTATGGTTCTATTAACCCTGGGGGCAGTGTTCGTGGAACCTCCACCTAAGTTTCCTGATCTATTTCCTTTAATGATTTCAGTTTATTCCTTCTCGCATTTTTTATTATTTTTTGCTTATTTTTATTATCAACAATTTTCAATACCAAAGAATCTACCATCAGTTCATAAAATGGATAAAAAAGTTAAAACAAAATAAATATTTATAAATGTTAATAAAATTCCATGATTTTAGCACATGTTATCGTTTTATTACTAAATCACCCAATTTTACTATTTTATTACTAGTACTGCGAGGTGCTTAATAAAATTGAAAAAAACAATATCTTTTACACAGAGCTAGTTAGAAATGGCTAGCAAAGAACATAATGCAAATTTCTAAATACAAACCCACATACAGAATAACTACACACAACCATAACCGAAATGTCGATCTGTGTAGGAATTGAACCCAGAACTATGGCTCAGTACTCAAGTAAACTAACTCGTAACAACATGGATATTTCTTAATTCTTATTTTCTGTATTATAAAGTAAATTCACATTTTAACATAATTAAACTTACAATGATCTACATTTAATTTAATTAGAAAAATTTTGATGTTGCGTAATTTTTCATACTAATACAGGAATATAAACAAACGGGCTTCCAATTAATTTACATTCATAACTGTACTGTACTGAATCAGTGGGCGGAGCAGGTGTATAATGATTCGCAAAACCAGTTGTGTGATGACACGCGATCATTAGTACCGCAAGCCACGACCGCGACGCAAGAATGGTCACTTATCATTCCTCTTTACACAGTATAAAACAAAGTCGCTTTCGCTTCCTGTCCCTATGTATGCGTAGATCTTTCAAACTACGCAACGGATTTTGACGCAGTTTTTTGAAATAGATGGAGTGATTCAAGAGGAATGTCTACATGTATAACTAGCTTTTGTCCGCGGCTTCGCACGCGTTGCGATTCAGAATCTCTTAATGGCAATAAGTAAAAATGTAGTGTATGAATTTAGATATTCCAAAGATAGCAGGTAATTTTCACGGTATAGGGAATGGGAATGGGAATTATACTCCGCATTATAAGCTCGCGAAGCCGCGGTCAAAAGCTAGTTATTAATAATGCAACGTATTTCTAACGTAACCGTTACAGTACTTGATTACGTTCACAGTTCATTCATTCGCTCGCTCGCGGCATTCGCGGTTTGAAGTTGGTCCTTAGTTATTGTATTTTTATTATTATTGTAGTATAAGTTTTACATTCGTGAGCTGTAAACGTATTTTCCATTCGTTCTATGCTATTAAAATGTTTCTAAAATATAAAACGTGCAACATTTGAAAGAGGTAAGCATAATGCTTATGTATCAGTGTCTATTTGCTTCATGAATATTATTTACGATGAGGAAAATGTTTGGAAGTTGGAAGGAGAATGAGAGTGCAATGTAAATAAGATGAAACGCTTTAAATAATAGTGTTCGAGCCTTTATTTTAAATTCTAACGCAGGAAAAGATACTATGTATGATAATTTAATCATTGTTCATATTTTAAATTCTTATCTTCAACAATCGTAAATCCTGAAATACTTACATAATTTTATTGTTGTAACGTACCCTTTTCACTGACATTAAAACGGTCGCTTATAAAAAAAAAACAACAATTTTCCAACTACGTGTTGGTTGGTAAATATTTAGTATAATTACTGTTAATAAAAACTATCTTTCACTTATATTATACCTAAAGTCATAACTTACGTAATAAAATGAAATTATGCTTAAGGACTTTGAAATAAATATCGTTAATGATATTAGATTTGTTTCCGAACGAGTAGGTAGGTTAGAGAAATCATTGGTTATATCTGCAATTCACACTGAACTATCCCGCCCATCCCTATTTCCCGTCTCAAACTGCGCCCGCGCTCTATTCCCGCCAAAAGTTGTGTCACTCAACCTGTGACGTCACTTCCTATGCCCGCGCTCACATCGTAGTCTTTGTACGACTACAATATTCATTTAACGTGTTTAAGTTCCAATAGTTCATAATTCCTTTAATAGACCACTTCTTATATTTTAAGATTTCATGTATCTATTTTTTTGCGTAGCTTCGATGCGTTTTTTTATCGGCACTCTCAACTCCCGTCTCGTTGTGCCTTAATTTTATCTGATATCGCCAGTTTGCGAAAGTATTAAAGTGTGTACGATAATGTTCTACAAATATAGACGGTCAACAGTTGAAAGATCAGAGCGGCGAGAATTTTCAATTTGCGCGAGTGTACCAAGCGGTACGGTATCTGGAGAATTGTTGGTGAGGGTTTCGTTTTCTATTCTCTATGAATTTGCCCCAAGACATTTTCCAAAAGGTTAGAGTTTTAAATTATAAATTAAATTAAATTCAACGCATTTAGACGCGTCTGCGTAACCTAACCTTCACTGATCTGCCCTATGAACTTTACTGAGAATATTTAAATGTAACAACAAAACGGTGATAATGTTAAGTGAACTGTAAAACGTATTTTGTTAAGGTTTGTGTTATTGTATTAAGGATGCCAGGCATCTTGCCTCACGAAAGCCGTTACCAAACCAATTTTGAATATGGAAATAGTGTTATTGACCGTTACTCGCGTCCTTTCTATAAGGTCAGTTAGAGGTCGAAACAGACGTAAGCTTATAGCAAAAAAAGTAATTTAATTGATAAATGTTTATAATAACTAGAATAATACATTATTTTATTAATTATCTTAATACCTTTTTCTTTGCTTATCGTCAATTCCGTAAGAAACATAAAAATATAAATAGTATTAGCCTAGCGGTTTGGATTTTAGTATTCCAGTCCGGGGTTCCCGGTTCAAATCCTGGCACGCAACTCTACCTTTACAAACGTGCGCTAGTAAAATATGCTCTTGCAATATATCTCGGCGAAATTAGCATTATGAGTTTTCGGCAATTCAGAATTTCTTAATGTCAGTAAGTAAAAATGTAGTATATGAATTTAGCTATTCCAAAGATAGCAGGAAATTTTCACGGTATAGCGAAAGAAGAATTGTTTCACTCTGAATTTAAGGCGCGCGCAGCCGCGGGCAAAAACTTGTTAATTATAATTGTCAACGAGACTTCCTCGGTTTTCGTACTTACTTACATCTCTATGCAGTAGTGTCATGGTTCAGGAATTCCGTTATTCCCGGTTCCACAAGCGTGAGGCTCCCAACAGACATGCCTAAGTAATATTAATAATATTTAAAATATCCTTCGTACGAAGTTGTGTATCTTTATCTCAATGAATGCTCGTGTCGGTAGGTTAAATAGATTCTAAAATGACATTCGTGATAACAGAGACATTCAAAACACCGCGTAGGTAGGTAGGTAGGAGCATAGCAGTTTTGATTTGTTTATTTTCTATCACTGTTTTAAGAGTTGCATAATACGTTAGAATTTAATTACATATATAATTTTAAAAGTTAATTACAGTTACATTATAAATATGCTTACTTAAAACTTAATTTTACTTCAGACCATACAACACAAACCTGAGACCTGAGAACACCCACTTAATGCCAGATTAAAAGGAAAATTGATGAGATAACCTATTGCTTCATTCAGAAACGAACTCTCAATATTTCGTCCAGAAATAGATTCCCTCACTATTAGTTGAAGAAAATCATGAACGGTATTGTGTTACACGAAGTGAGGGTTTCCGCGCCGGGGAAAGTCATCCTCCACGGCGAGCATGCGGTTGTTTATGGGAAAAAGGCCATAGCAGTCAGCCTCGGCCTCAGGACCTCCATTGTTATAAAGGTTAGTAACTGCTCATGCTACTTGATTATACGTCAATATTCGCTGTATGGTGGAAAATCAGCTATGATTCTCCCAAAATGAAGAGGCTTATGTCAACTCAGCTGTATTATAAGTATTAACGCATTTTTAACATTGCCGCGTATTACTTCGACAGTATGAATGTAAACAATATGTATTTTTGCTTTTGGAACTCTTTTTTTTTAAGCCAGATCGAATTTAATCTTCAAAATTGTCGCAGGAGATACAATCGTCGGATGAACCGTCGTTAAACATTCATTTGCCTCTAGTCGAGCATGAGGAAGTGTTGAAATTGAAACCAATCGCAGACAAGCTGTTGGATCCTCCATTACTATCGGAGACTGAGTCCAAGTTTCTTTGGATGGAGCCGAAGAAACTAGACCACGCACGGCATTTGAGTAACGTTGAAAGCTTCCTTCAACAGAACAGTCGTGATTTCGACAAGCTGAATACAAATAAGCAGAACGCTTTGTGCAGTTTCCTCTACGCGTTCTCTGGTATATTCGGCGCGACCAATCTACCGTTCTGTACTATGGACGTGTTCGTGGACACTGAGCTGACGGTGGGCGCGGGGCTGGGCAGCTCCGCTTCGTTCAACGTCGCCGTCGCCGGGGCCTTGATACAGCTGGTCAAGTTGAAGAGCGGGTTGGCACCGACCGAGTTTAGTGCGGATGATAAGAGAATTATTTCTGCTTGGGCGTACAATTGCGAAAGGATCATGCATGGCACGCCGTCAGGTACGTTGGGAATTCGAAGTCCTTTCTCACTGTCAAGAAGATGTACAAAACTTATTGTCAAATATAAGTTTGTTCCAATTTCAAATTTTCTCTTAAACTGAAATAGTCATTCACGCTGCCAGCCGGTTGCGTTTCGTTATCAAATATAATTTCGTTCCAATTTCAAATGTTCTCTTAAATGGTCGTTCACGCTGCCAGCCGCTTGCGTTTCGTTGTCAAATTTAATTTCGTTCCAATTTCAAATTTTCTCTTTAACTAAAATGGTCATTCATGCTGCCAGCCGGTTGCGTTTCGTTGTTAAATTTATTTCGTTCCAATTTCAAATGTTCTCTTAAATGCTCATTCACGCTGTCAGCCAGCGTTGTTTCGTTATCATATTTAATTTCGTTCGAATTTCAAATCTTCGTCCGTCCAGGTATAGACAACACGACGTGCACGTACGGCACGCTGGTGTCGTTCCGCAAGGGCGCGGAGCCCCATCTGCTGGAGTTCGCGCTGGACATGCGCGTGCTGCTGGTGGACACGCGCGTCAGCCGGCAGACGAAGGTGCTGGGGGCGCGGGTGGCCGCGCTCCGGCAGTGGAACCCCGCCGCCGTCGACAGCGTCATGGACGCCTGCGGCCACGTGACGGACGCCGTTACCGAGGTGAACGGAACTCTGTGAAGAAATTCTTTGGCTTATTTCTTCTTAAAATATTAATTATTATGATTTATGTTGATGTTCCAGTATGATCACTGAAACATGACTTTCAATAAGTGTATATATGTACCTTATAATAAATAAAACAATTTGGATTTGAATTTGATTTAATATTACAAAGCGTTTAGTTGTACGAAGGTATTTTGCCTTTTACTGCGTACCTATTTTTGATATATTAATTCTGAACTTAACATTCACTTTATTTTAGAAATTACAATAAGCTTCTAGCTTAATGCAAATATTATATATATTTTTTTAGTACACCTGCATATATGTTATTTCATTATATTGTTACAGATACTGGAGACTCTGTCTAGGAATGAACCTAATACAGATATAGAAGTACTGTATAAACGATTAGAAGTGAGTATGTCTGAGTATGTATGAATTATTGTTCTACATTTTTATTTGAATGTATTCAAAAAAGGTGAGATTTTGGTATAAAACTGACCCGATAGATGGCGTTGCAAACGGCTTCTAGAACTTTCATTGTGTATCAATTACTAGCTTTTGCCCACGGCTTCGCGCCCGTTAAATTATTATTTACGACATCACATAAGAAATCTCAAAAATAACAGTATGCCTCTACGATATAATGGGTATTATTATACATACATACAAACCTTCCTCTTGAATCACTCTATCTATTGAAAAAAACCGCATCAAAACCCGTAGCGTAATTTGAAAGATCTACGCATACATAGGGACAGGAAGCGAAAGCGACTTTGTTTTATGCTATGTAAAAGATGACACCCGAACGAAATGTTTACTTACGGGCAGGACGATGTAGGGTCTGCTAGTATATAGTAGAGATATATCGCATGTTTATTCGAATATTGACTTAACTCAAAAAGACGATTTTTGGGAAATCGCAAAAGAAGATCTTGCAATGAGACCTCATCGTACTTGTTGATGAATAAAATTA
>DWQT01003189.1:0-12863 GCA_018244895.1 Myscelus amystis hages | reverse complement strand
GGTATATATATATCTGTTTTTACTTTGTTATATTTATATTTGCATTGCCCTAAAATTTATTCATAACGCAGTGGTGAAATTTTCTATACTCTGTTGTATATTTCAATTCAAAGTCACATATCTGTCATAAATCGCCACCTACTGTAAATGTTTCTAGGGCAATTTAAGAATATAACTTTTTTTCAGTGAAGTCGATATAAATATTCCTATGCTATAAATTCCTAGTACATTTACAAAAATGTTTATCGTAAAGTTTTGGCTGATTCAGTGGGTTATGAGGTTATCGTCTAGACATTTAATGTCTTGGACAAAGAAAAAAAAATTTAATTTCTTAGGGCGACTTTACACACAGCCATATACGCCCATTTACGATAGCCAAACACCTAGACATTGAACTCACCGGTTCCGTCTGTCAAATGTAAATATGTAGACACATCAAATACCGCCTTACACTCACTTGCTCGCTTAAAGAACAGAATTTTTATTTAAGTATAGAAATCCATTCAATAAACGTGAAGATCATATAGATTCAAATAATCGTTTTTCGTGACTGCAAATTCTTAGGTTCAAGAGAAAAAGAGGGAAACAAAAATCATGACAAAAACCGTAGGCTCCTTCCGTAATAAAATGTTAATCGGTACAATAGGGATTTCTTCAGTGTGGCTTTGACTCGAGAAATAGCAATCATTTATTTGAAAAAACTTAGGAACTGAAATATATTTGAGCAGGTACTATTTTACAGTTTATTTAATGAAAAATGTTTTATGTTGTATATTATCTTTATTGCATTATTTATATAAAAAAACGGTCAAGATTTCCTTTACAGTATACAAATTATTTTTTTTAAATAAGTATATTGTTATAACGGTTACAGAACCGTACAAAAATCCTACTTAATCACCAAATAAACTTTATCAAGGGTGAGAAGAAAATGCATGCGTGTCTATAAAATAATAAAAAAGTCATGATATTGACTACCGCTGGCTATTACTGATATTGCCTGTGTAGAACCGCATCAAAACTTGGGCCAAACATTGTTATGCGTCTCACAAACATAACTGTTAATCAAAACCTGTCGGTAACATAAATAGTCGTTTCTGGATAATCATACCTTTTAATACTTTCTCTATTTCGGGCTGCTGAGCAAATTGTATTTATGTTGTCGTTTTCTCTGTCCCTTTCTCGTATTATGTTTATATAACGGAGGAACGTTGTTTACCTTTTCCCTTGTATCAATAGTCGTGTTCTTAATCAGATCATTTCACGTGCTGACATCTGTTATCAAAATAACTTAAACATGTACAAAAATATAGCTTTATAATAAATACGTTAAGTATTAACTACTAGTAAACATATAGACGGACAATACAAGAAAAATTAACGTATTTGTTATAAATGAAACTTCTAAAATAAATAAATGTCCTTAATACAGAAAAAAAAATTGTCTAAGTGAAGATTTGTGGATTCGATCTGTGGATAAATTTGTAGCCAACTCGTCCGTAAGAAGGTTTAAAACCCCCTGAATTACACCGATATTTAACTAACCGGAAGCTGCGTGACTTGATGTAATGGAAAGGTTCATGTACTTTGGCGACAGCGTTACTCGACGTTGAGGCGAACCTCATTCAGAGTAGCTTAACTTGATAACTTGTCATGATTGTGTTCAAAATTAGGAAACTACTGGCGAGCAAAAGAGCCCCACAAGCGTTACGATTAAACAATTAAAGAGTTAGTCACATCAAACTACACAGATGTCATAGCTTCATTGATACATAACCGCTGGTTCGAAGAATATAGGTATTAGCTAGCGTTTAGGCGCGACGAGGCTTTTCGACTTAAACCTCAATAGAACAAGAACAAATAAAATTCACACAGATGATCGAGGCTTTATTTTGTGTTTAGGAACTAGTATATTTATATTTATAACTATATTTTTACCACCTATTAGAACATCCGTGTGAAAATTCTTACAAAATCCTAGTATCTATTCATAAACGCTTATTACAGGTTTACGAAACAATTAGACAGTTTAATATAATGTTATACTCTTCCTCATTATGTTTTCTCCTTATATTATTATTTCGAAATGGCAATGAAAAGTAATTTCGAACACTAATTGTTTTACAACTCGGTGCACGTTTAATAAACTGTTTAACAAATACGAGTAATTAAATTCTGATTTTATTCAATTTGGAAAACAATTACCGACACTATATTTCGTTCAAATGTAGAATAGTATAAGTTTCTGAGGTGAATATTCTGGTACATTTTTTACCTACGAATTTTGCTGACAAGTGAATATAACAGCTGTAATGTTGTCTTCGACAAACGCCTTGCTGTCAACCTCAAAAGTGCTTACGTATTTTCCTGTGGCTCAGAACGTATACACGTAGTAACAATAATATCTGGCAATAGTTTCTAAATATCCGTAATTCAAACGAATTATACGAGTAACTGCTATAAGCAGTGGTTTGAAATTCCGCCTCCCACTAATGGGGTTTTATAACTTAACAATTTAAATAGGCCTGGAAACCCTCTCATTATGAGAGTACACCCGTGTCCAGCAGTGGACGAATAAAAGAAATGGGGAAGAAATGGATACTATAATAATAGGGGAATTTCTCTAAAATATCAATCGGTTAAAGCAGACCCGGGTATTTGATTTACCTTTTCAGAAAAGTAAGATAAGTCTGCTTAAAGTTGACGCCATATAGTCACATACAAAATCTTTTTCACCTTCCACGTTCTGATAAAGCTAAGATTCTACCATCTTCCGTACGAAATACAAAATCTCATTAAATCGCCTGAAATCGCTACAGTCATTATCGTAGTCTCGGGTAATAGGGGCGTCGGGCAATATTGATTTTTACGACTCGAATAAACAAAGCTATAAAAAACATACCGCTGGCAACATTTACGCTTGGTTTTGTTCGGAATCTCTAATTAAGATCTCCGCGATCTATTGCTGCAAATACTCGACAAGATAATTTTGTTTAACAGCTCCAACAACAAATATTTCAAGTAGTTACGAGATTAAAATTTAATATTATTTACTGAAACCATTTCTTTCGATTTTTTCTTCATAGTGTTAGTTTTAGTAACGATCATATATACTTAGAGTATCTGAAAAAATATTTAAAAAATGATAACTTCACAAGTTAAGTGTCGGAACAGTCACCATATGATTTTAAGGAAGACTTGTTTTATCTTACATTCATATAATATTGATAAAACACATGTAGACCCCTAAGAACTATTAACTAATTTGCTCATAGAACTAATTAGACGAAGAAATGTAATTATAAGGTAGAATATTTCGTTGAAGGAATCGTTTAATGAGTAGGTAAATCAGGTAAGGTAAGCATACTATTGCAATAGCAGCTGTATTTCCTATACAATCCTCAGTATTACTGAGAACAAGTATTGTTACATCTTACTATACTTCTGGATAACTGAAAACGACCGAAACACGTAAAAAGAGGAACAAGTTTTAAAACAAAATTTACCAAATAAAAGCCATACAAGAGGCTTAAGAAAGATAAACATGTAAGCTTAAATTAAAAACGACCTTTGTCCGGTATAGCCGGAGCTGCTAGAGACGGGAAAATTTTTAATGAAAGCGCATATTATGTACACCCGTTCTCAGTCGGACAGAGCGGTAATCCGCAATATGGGTGCAGCTGCGTCTCGCGACTCGGACTGCGTCTCAGAAGTTTGCACGTTCGTATTGAATAGCGGCGAAAGCTGTGAGCGGGAATTCCTAAAAAGTTATTACGTGAGTTATAATTCGGAAATATTTAATTCAACAGAACATTCGTACATAGTTCCGTTAGGGTATCTGATAACAAGTGTTTATTTAATGTTACAGCTACGTAATTGGTGGTTACTGTTTTATTTCGATTGAATAAATTAATTAACACGACGACCTAATAAACACTGAGCCGTAATGCTACCAGGTTTTCCCCGGCTACCGGCTTATCCGTCGCATCCCGGGGCTCGCATTGAAAATTGGCCGTGGGGCAAGGATTACACACTGATCCATGAAGACGGATTCGTTTTCGGAATGCAGCGTCAAGATGACTTTGTTGAGCTCGGCATAGGAGGGCGTTTGCAAGGCATTGACGCGACATCTATCTACGCTAGTCCCACGACCCAAAGCTGTCCATTACCGCAACTCCTTCCGTTCACGCCGAGGTGCCGTTAAGCCTCGTAAAAATGGTACTGACTGATCTAACTGAATATGTCTAATTAAGTAATATCTAATATATTACTGGCCATAAAATAGAAGAGTAGACCTGATCATTTCGTTTAAAAACATAAAAAGAAATAACACAATTAGTAGTACCATTGATTCAGAGCTTTTCACGATCATAGAGACGCTTTAAAAGAAAACGTTTAATTATCCCCTGTAAGATAATTGTTTCTTAATCAAAGCCGGACCAGGAAATTGCCAGACAGATCCTCTTAATCGAAAAACGTAAACCCGATTTTATGTAACAAAAGATAATATACATGAAGACTAATTAGTAACTTAGTATACAATTGCTAAGCTGTCCGAGATTCTTTTATTGCCTTGAAGTGCATTTTACTTTAGTGCAACAGACAAAATGTTGAAGACCTCCATCAATTTTTAATTTGCGATTCCACCTTGCTTTCCTGCCAGTTCTAAGTATGTGCTCGTAATGTTAACCTTATAAAATTAATTATCATTTGCACTTTATTAGTTTTATATAAATTATTCTTAATAATTAGTACACTCTTGATATATGTATAAAAAATTCTTACTAAATCTTTATAGCTCCCAGTAACATATATACCGTAGACAACACATGCAAATACATAAACAGGCAGACCCAAAACAGGTATCTAAATTCTTCATATGGAATCCTCGTTGACTGAAAATCGATCGGGTAACCCTCTGAACAGGCTACCACAACGACCATTAAATCTATTGGGTCGTCATAGATAGACACTCGTTGACGTAGGTACATAGATAAGAAATATTATAGACAAAATATGTCAATAGATAAGATATATGAATTAATAAAATATATTTAAAGATAAAATGTACAAATTTTGAGGTATTAAATTCTCCCCTATTGAATGTTTCTAAAATCCATTCTTAATATAGAAATTAGAAGACTAAAATTGTGCAGATAGGTTTGCGTGAGAGAGCACTAAGGAAGGAATATTGGAATTTTTATCCCTAAGTTGGTGAAATATGGGGGCAAATATTGTTGGAACAATTGTCGCTTTGAAAGTTTAGACACTTTAAATTTTAGATGTACGTTCTTGGTTAATAAAAAACATAATTCACGTATTAGTTTTCAGGTTTTCAATTACTGGGCGAAAAAGCCCGCGGGCAAAAGGTAGTATTTAATGTAGCAAGTTTGATTGATTGATTAATTCATACCTTGATCTGTTGCTTCAAAACATTTAATTTGAATTTATAAAATGTCTTTCATAAACTTTCTGCCATTATGCTATATCATTCTCGTCATTTTGATTTCCCGGTGACTGTTCCAGCACTTAGTACAGATCAACTCAAATAATTCAATCCGAATGAAGTTAGAAGCATATTTCACGGCGTAGTTCTAATCCTAGTTCGAACTTTGTGGAACATTGAAGATATTGTAATTTTGTGCAGTAACCATAGTTTCGAAATGATGATATTTTTAATTTGAAGCTACATTTCTAATTGAACCTTAATGGAAACTCTGTAGATTTTCTATTCATTTTATGTAAAATCAATTATTGAAAGAATCTTAAGATGACTAATGGAGTTTTCATGGCACATCCTGGCTTTACGATCCCTCATATTCTCTTTATAATTACCCGAATTATTTTAAATGTAATTTTATTTAACATATACATACGTATCAATGTAGCAAGTAGACATTTTAGTGAATTAAACTGGAAAACAGTTCTTAAAATACCTATTTAAACAATTGTGTCAACTGTGATTTGTATTTATTTTAGATATTACAGACGCTTCATTTTATTTAGAAAATTGTGAATGGTTCATTACATTCTACTCTCTTGAGAGGACGGACGAAGTTAGTAATTAAATGATATGCTTTTTTTAGTTATTATTTTCAATATACAGCAAGTATAGTTTATACACTTATTACATGATGAAAACTTAAGAAGATATCCAAAGCATATACACCTCATAAATATGTCGAAACGATAACTAGACAATGATAATGATTCTCCTAGAGTAAATTATCTTCATAGTTAATTTTGCGCTGAACATTGTTAGCCAATTACAGCACCGTCCTGGTACATTTTGTGTTCGTCAGACATTTGCATAAATTCCAAATTAAAATGTTTATAACAGCATTTAACTAAGTTCGCTTTATGTTGGATTGGTCCCTCGTCTGTTCAGCTTTTCCTGTTGAGTATGATTATGAGATGATTTCCTATGGGCTAAAACAATCCGCAACAATACAAGGATCTCCCTAATACTTTATGTAAATGAATCTAATGCCGGTATTACAGGATACATTTTTGTTTTATAAAAGTTACGAGCATTTCTTCTTTGTGTGAATACGTTATTGTCAAACACCGTATGTCTATCATAACCTTAGTCAAAACAGTCACAACTAGTTCAAAACTTTATTTAAGAAATAGCAACAAAATAAAACTTTGTACTACCAATATGTACAAGAAACCGATTATCAGGCACATAAATTACTGACCCACGAGTGGCCGCACGTATACACATAATATGTAAAAGGCATTATACACAATAAAGAACACACAATTTTACGTGGCTAATTTAAAAAGGTCCATTAATATGGTGATTGGTAAATCTGTTAAACTAGAGCTGAGGTGTTGCGATTCTCAAGTAAGAGAGACATCTGTGTGATGTTATCAAACAATGGAGTAAAACAAATCAATGAGTAAACTGGGGAGGAAGTACACTACCTCTAAACTATGCTTCACGATGAGGGCACTCGACGTTGTAAACTCCGGTCGGCTAACTAGTTTTCGTCGTAAACTCGAGCAGTAAAATCGCACTCGCGTATCGCCGATTTCCGATTGAAACGTAAATTTTCAATTTATAGCACGATTCATCGTAGTGTTATTTCGAACAGCGACCCATTCAGTAATAAATAATCGAAACTTTCACTGTATAAAGATGTCGTAATCTTAAGTGGTTTGTAAAGCTTATAAAGCAACGCCCAAGATTCATCTCAAAATCTCTAAGATTTAATTAATTAGTACTACCCAATTGTATATTTATTCACCGCAGCCTAAAATTACTGAATACAATTTCCTTGGATTAATTTAGATGTATTTATTGTATACAATATGAACAGAAATTTATAGATATAAATTAATGTGTTTGTTGAATCGAAGTTTAAACAGCGTAACACATAAATAGGGGAGTATACAATTTGAGAAATGACATGCAATATACATATACCCGCGTTGTATGAAGTTATCGTTATGAATAATCTTTATATCCGCCTATTTTAGGGTCTCTCCATTCATTGAAAGTTAGCAGTTAACTGTTTGAATTTCTCATTATCGTTAGCAACTCTGAAGAGTTTCTCGTCCATTTTGATCCCACTCTATCTTTTGATGTTCCGGAGTCATGACCTCTTACATAAGTTTATTTATTCTTTATGCATTTAATTTTAACTGGATTTTTGAAAAGACGGACTTAATTCCGTAAAGGGCTCCTCTGCTAGTTAACTGAAAGTAATGTTAAGAATATGTATTAGAAAGGAACAGAAAACTACTCTCGTACCTTAGAATCTCATAAAGCAGTTTTATAGACAATGCATACCTAATTTCAAAATAAAAAGAATAATTGTAGAAACAACTTAACTTAAAAATATAAAGAATAACTTAATTTAAACTCAAATTTACATGTACACTTTATTTGCCTTTGAAACATCTCACGCATGTCCAACAGTGGAAAAATAAAAAAACTAAATGACATAATAACTGCGGTTGATCAACAGTGTTTTGTGACATTCATTCAATTAAAATTTCAATTTGCACGCAGTCCATTGAAATGAAGACTCTTACAGGTGTTTCACGATCCAAAGAACGTTATTTTGTCATCAAAAATCTTTCAACGTGTTAAATTTTTCGTAAAAAGATCCCTTTCGTGTTCATTGGACATCCGTAAATCAAATTTGGAGCACGACACATTCTATTGTCCGATAATATTTCCTGTACTGTATTATGTGCGCCACGTCTACCGGTGACAATGTTGGTGATTAACGACGCACCAGATAAGAAACGTTACGGTGCAAGTTGTTGATAATGAGAAACATAATATTCTTATTTATCGTGTAACATTCTACGTCAATTCTGTACTTTTAATGGAAGATTCATTAAAGAAGCAACAAATCCAATGGACAAAGAAAAGCGATGGTAATATAAGATTTTTTTTTGTCCACGACTCTTCTTTGTTTGCGACAGTTACAGCAATTCGCACTTTATACAGATATAACACAATGAGTACTAAGCGCATGAATAACACAGAAATGTAGAGGCCGTTGTGCCGTCGTGAATAAAAAAGGAAAAGCGCTGTACGGCTTTATGTACTCACCCGTGAAGAGCACTCCAACTGCGCTATTTGTTACCTCATATTTAATTTAAAACTGCGCTATATCTCGTCCATACTGCCCTGTAACTTATTTGAGACTTCAACATTACTATTAACTCGATATCGCTCTTAAGTGGCTATTGTTATAAGATTTATTATTTATTCAGACCAAACTTCGCCATTAATGTTGTCGTGTCAGATATCTGGGCTTCGGAAGATATCTTACGCTGCGACCATAATATATAGACCATAGTTGTGCTACGCGGATTACTTTTTAAGCCAAACTTGAGAAACAGACATGCTTTGGGACGATAGATTTGTCGTAGGTGTTTTACTGGTCGTAATAAAATATAATCACGGACTGGTCAAGCGAGGTCAGTCCTAGAAAATAAAGCGCTCACAGATCTGTCGCAGTTTTAGATGCTAAAACTAATTTGTAGTTCTGCACGTTACACTCTCTGAAGTAGACCCTATAGTTACATATGTATCCAGTAGTAAAATGTTAACACCTATATTGAAGCACTATATTAAAAAAAAATTGACAGGAATTAAACACTCGCTCAAAATATTCCATTGCAGTAAAATAAGCATTTAATCTCGTTTCAGCTCAAATACGAACGATATATCATTGTATATTTATCGTTGTGTATTTGTTTAAGACAGCGAATTGTTTAACATATTGCTTGCCACCGACAAACACTTTGGTCGTAGAAGCGTATTCAACGATGAGTTCGCTGTTTCTCTCATTAATGCGCCACAATGAGGTTACGTCGGGTCGCAGTCGTGCGCGGCTCTGTCGTTCGCAAACAAAAGCTTTTAGACTTTTCCTGGTTATTTTGAAGCAGAGAACAAAACGCGTGGAGCGTAAAAGACCCTTTTATCTACATTTCGAAAGACCGAAAGAAATACGACAATTCCTTAGGTCATGGTTAAAGAGCTAATACTGAATTTCTGCAATATTAATAAAGGTTAATATTATGAGCTTTTTTTGGATTTGGATTAAAGACAAAATATGTAATTTTTTAGGAGTAATTTATATATTACATACTAAGGACATTTCTATAAATTAAGGTCACTAAAGTGTTCCCTTAGGTAGGTACAGTATAATTATTATAATACATATAAGGAAAATTAGTCCTATATAACATTCCTGGTAACATCACAATTATAAGCTTTTTACAATAATTATACCTAAAAATTTACCACTAAATAGCTAAATCAGCAAAGGTGTAACTATATCGAGTTAGGTGTAAATGTGTAGCTAGACCAGGAACTCCTTTATGGTAATAAAATAAAAAAATCCATAAATATTGTGCTTTTTCTTCTCAGGTACCAAGTTTGCACTAGCATTTGCATTCTGTACGGTAATACATGAAAGGCGCCGTACAAAACACGCTTTGCATAAGTACCTAACCATTTTTTAGCACGTAATAAATTTATCATAGAGGGGAGTTCGTTTTCTAAATTATAGTCAAATCAAAAGATTATAAACAGACACAAAATTATATAGTTCAGGATTTAAAAGTATCTCAAATTAATTTATTATTTGTGCTAGTCCTGAAAAGCCTCATAAGGTTTAATCCATGCTAGTATATGAAGTGTCATTACATTCAAATTGCTCAGCAATTTATTCAAAAGGATTATTCGCAAAAAGTACTCCGCTCTTCCCAAAGCGTTAGGTGCTGTCTAGTTCGTATTTTTGCTCTCTTCTTTTAAAACATTTTTCAATTATAAATTGTGACAAATATTATGGTCCTCTACTTATTTATTCACGCACTTCAATAACACATGTGAACGTGTTATGTAGAAGTGAAACTATTTTCCAAACGATAAAAACTGTCAA
Source organism: Myscelus amystis hages (assembly GCA_018244895.1). Lineage (NCBI taxonomy): Eukaryota > Metazoa > Arthropoda > Insecta > Lepidoptera > Hesperiidae > Myscelus > Myscelus amystis. The sequence goes on along the minus strand of DWQT01003189.1, from coordinate 2,451 downwards.
AATCGAAATCACCGCTTAACTCGTATAGTGCTTGATCCAAGAAAGCCATTATGAAGAATTATTATTTTTTATTAGAAAATTCCTTAGCAAAATTGAAATAAGATAATGAAATAATTTATAGTTGAAATAAGAATTCACAAAGAAATCATTATTTATTAAAACCGAAACAGCAAGAATAATTATTGTTGAAAATTTAATTTACATATTACCACTTTACTAATGTTACGACATAGAATAAACCATCACTCGGGTTATTGTATGTCACCATTAACAAATGAACAATAATGGAAAATTCCCCTGTCGTTATTGTTGGCAGCGGCAGTGTGGAGCGACGACGGCCGCAACATGGCGCTGCCCGCGGTCCGCGTTAATACGTTCGTCACAGACAAAAAGGAAACCAATATTGATTTGGTTTCTAAAGTATTCGTTATAACGGACTTTATATGTGGTATAAACCGATTACAAGTGTTCGGCGATATGAAGCCTATTATTATTTTTCTTTCGCTTGCCTTCTCCATATCCATAAACTGTATACTTATTTATATGACATATTTAACAGTCATGGAAGGAATCATTGGAATAAAGACACTAAAATTGTGCCAGTATTGCTTGTGTGCGATACTAGGATTCGCGTTTCGAAAAAGATTGAGTGATTTCTATGCGGAGCTTAACACATTCGACGTGGAAACCGGCTTCCGTAGAGAAAATGTAAAAATGACAAAAACTGTCGTGCAAATGTTGTTGATTATCGGATTTGTAATACTATTTGTATCTATGTTGTATTCAATTGGTGTTATCAAAACATATAATATTGATATAACAATATTATTACTTAATCAAGTAACGGAACTTTGCTTCTTTGGCCACCTGTTTAATCTTTTTATTCCACGAATCCTTTTTATTAGACGTCTTATGAAATCATCTTTCGATCATAGTTACAACGTGAGAACTGTGGAAAACGATCTACATTACATAAATGACAATGATCATTCATCAATTAATATGAAGAAGCTCATGAGCTACTACCATAGAATTATTATAGCCTTTGACATACTCAATGAGGCAATTAAATGGCAGGTAAACATTTTTGTAATGCATAAAGCTTCACATGTGTTTTTTAGCGTGAATAATGCAGCGATAAACAGACAGTAATCCAGATCTCGCTACCGCCTAGGGACGTCTATAATTTCGACCGCAACGTGTGCTATTATGCTGTTTAAACAGGTATTACGGTTTCAGCCATGTGTAATAGACAGCAATAATTGCATTGTTATGATTTCTTGTTGACATACTACTAAGGGGTGGCAACGCATTTGTATCGGTTTTGCATTGATCTTAAGTCTTGCTTAGGTTGTGTCGATATGTCTACGAAACTATATTAATAATAGATTATCTCTTTACTTGCCGCTTCTCTACTGCTTCGTTATAATATAAAAATACGGCCTAAGCGAATTGACACCACTTGTAAGACTATAGTTACTTTGATGATTTGAAATCTGGTAACATCTATTTAAAAAAGTGGTCTGGAAAGGTCTAGAACTACATATATTTACAGAAGCAACATTTTTGCAAATAATACAATCTGTTTCCTTCCAGATGCTAATTATCTTCGTTACATGCTTCGTTACATCTCTGATCGTGTCCTACGATATTACATTACGATACATCCGCGGGGACGTGAGTGACGATTTAAACTATGTTACTTGTAATAGCTTTATAATATCTGTCGTATGCTATAACAAGGAAATACCAATATTTAACATCACATACTGATAGTCGAAACTTCACTAGCATGTGCCTACTTAAAATTAAGCTATCGACAACGAGATCATCATCAACAAGATCATATTCAGCCATACATAGACGTTTGTGTTCCTTTCGTAGTATTTCGGAGTAAACCTGGTGGCAAGAATAACCTTGGCTGCTTTCGAGTTGATTCCAATGTTTGCGCCGTGCAAAGTCGTGGACGCTGTACACGGCGAAGTGTTCTGCCTTAAGGAGCTGCTATCTTCCAAACTGTACGAAAACAAAATAGGTAACAAATACCAAAATTTAATAGTTTGATTTGTTAACTAATACACGTGCATATATAACTAAGTTCTAATACTTATGCCATTCTCAATGTGCGCCTGTAATTTAAAAGTTGTTGTACAATCAGACGCAAGCAATGTTTGAACACGCCACGGAACTATGTATATGTTTGACAGAGCAATATGGAATATTAATACGTGCATATTTCCATTAGCTACATATCGAATAATAATAATAATAATATCTTAGGACAATTCCACACACGGCTGTCCGATTCCAAATTAGGCAAATTATTGCCTGTGCTATGGTAACCAGACAGCTGATATACTTACATATATACATTTTATATAATACTTATATAGATATTTTTATTACGACCAGACACAGAACAAACAAATGTGCTCATCACACAAATGTTTG
>DWQT01003188.1:0-12864 GCA_018244895.1 Myscelus amystis hages | reverse complement strand
TCATTATTAAGTAATTATTACACGTAAATTAATTTATATTTAAGCGGGATATTTTAAATCAGCACTTAGCTACACGCTAAAAAATATCAGAATAATATGAGGCACGTTACCTATATCAATCCGTAGTCTTGTCCACGCTAAGCGGGTCGCTAGCTTCGGGCGCACGTGTAAGTGGCAGCTTCAATATTTATGTGCAATTTTTCCCGCGTCCCCCCGCACCCCCGCGATAAAGGATGCAGCCGCTTCCCGGCAACCGCACCCGAATTGCGAATAGATGGATCCCTTCAGATGGTACGTAACAATTATAAGTACCCACATATCTAGATCTATACGCATGCAAATATTATTACAAATAGCACCTATGTAGGTACATTTTAAACTCAACCCCGTAAGTTTACACGGCTCTTCTAAACAATTTCATGTCAAATTGCTAAGCTCTGGTCTGATAGTAATTAATTTAGTTCAATTACACTCTGGATATATTAGGTAACTGCTATATTCACATCAACGTCTTCCGAATTATCATTTTCGTTTTTATGTCAAGAACAAAATATAAATTTAATGTATGATTTGTTAGTAATTCGTTTATTGCACACATTCTAAGATCCTTGTCATACATTCCGTTATCTACATGTTTTCTCTTAAAAGCCACGGAAGGCCTAAATGTTATAATTTTCTCTTAGCACAATCCTACAATACCAGAGGTAGTCATTAGGAAAAGTATTTCCACGACAATACCGCAATAACTATCATCTCTCAATCTACGTAGTGACTGTAGCAGTAATATTATTCAAATAAAAACAATTTCAATTTGTTCCCAAATTGAAACAGAGAGCAGGCGGCGTGTTATTACATTTGGGCGGAGGTTAGCTGCGGTAGAGCGTGTAAAGTGCCGATAGAGCCTTCCCACCCGGCCGTCTCATTGCCTATAACACCAGCTTCGGGCTTTCCTCAAAAGCCTCCGAGAACGCCTCAAATTTAGCGACTTTTCGCTCTCAATACTTTTACGCGACATTTAAACGCCATATACGTCGAGAATGTATGTTCGTCATTTTTCTTTTTCCTTTTATACGTGAAAATATATAGTTCAGTAGAGCGAAGTGATCGTAACGCTCCGCCTTGCCGCACGCTCACAATAACCCTATTGTAGTACGGGAAACGTGATAATCAAGGTAGGCATTTGTTATTTAGTGAAACACGCCGTTCCACGATGTTTCCTTTAGATAAAGCCTGCGCTCAATCGATCGATCAGACCGTCCGATTTTGTACTTCTTAGGCTTTCTTGTGGCTCTCGGAAAATGTTTTGGAGTTTTGTTTTACAATTTCAAACAAGAACATCGTATTGCAAATGTTATGCATGAAAATAGACCGATAGTCTGTTTTTTATGGAAGTAACAGATTACTTAAAAGCACATAAAGTGTTTATATAACTTTATCACTCAGTAACTGCAAAGGGATTTATAAGTCTTAATTAATACTAATTATCTAAAAGTACACATACAACTACTGTCTTTGAATAATTTTGCTACCAAGAATAAAGAAGCTACATACGCGACATGTGAACACTTTTAAATTCCTCGCTAATGAACTGTTTGTCAAAATTACAATCTCAACACATCAACATTTTATCGTCCAAACGCATGGATGTAATTATATCAAAAGGCATCGTGGGTGGGTGAATTCGTTTGAGATACAAAAATAACACCGTATTTTCCTTACAAGTTGAAATTTGAATATTTGTAATTGAGATAACAGAACTGGAAAGCGTTGACGCTACAAAATACGTTAGAGTTCTTTATTTTGGCCCAGTATCAGGGTATTAAGGTTTCTGTTTTATGATGGCTGAGTACTTTGTGCTAACGTGGCTATTACTTAATTTTCAATATAATATTAATTACAATGAAGTTTATTAATTCTCGATGATAGTGTCGTTAAAATGGTTTTTTTACTTGAGTTTTTTATAACACATTTTATAATTTATTAGTGAAAATGTAACTAATACTGATCTATGTAACTATAGGTATCTTAGTCTGCATCTCTTACAGATAACTGATATATACATACGCTGTATGTTTTTATGTATGTTAAATTTCGGTAGTTTTCACATGTCACATGTACCTTAGCAGTGGAGCCATCTGTAACTTTATTGCTGAACTAGATACTACAATATGGTTTGCAAAAACGTACCCCTAACGCTTCCCTTAAATAGTTTCACGAAAGGTATTTCACCCAATAACCGTACAATGTAAGGTTAAGTGAATATTTTAAATCTGAAATTGGTTATCTTTTATAGTTTTATTGAATTCAGAATTCCTATTCAAAATTATGTTATCACATTTTATGAAATCTATACAGCCTATAGCAATATTACACATTGGTAACAATGCCATCTCGCGGAGGGTGCTTGCACTATGTTCCATGCTTAGTTTGTGCAATTTGCAGACTGCAGTTACGCCATCGCTCGGACTGCATTGCAAATTTAGTTTCACTTCTACTGTCATACTGGACGGCATTCATATTCAAAACAGACGCTGTCTTTTTACTTTATATATTCTTATTTCAAATTCAGATTAATACCTTCACAACATTATCGTGAAGAATTGGAGACAATATTAAATAATTAGAAAAGTTGCTTTATACAAAAGTACAGATAACGTATGTACCTATAACAATATTGTTTTTATTATTATTTTAATACTAGCTATTATTATGATTTTCTAGTATTGAAAGGCTATACACTAGGTACAAAGCATAGTAGCTATGTTTAAAATAGTGAATTTTCAATTTTTTCTGAAGATACAATAAAATTAGAATCCTGAAAAAAACTATTTTCTATATACAGGATTCTTTACAGAAGAGCTTAAAACTGATGGCAAGAGAGCAATTCCTCAAAGATTTGCAATCGAGTGGTTTATTTGCACGATTCTTCGCCTATAATTAAAAAATCACCGTAAACCAAAACAAATAGTTGCGTATCTCTCATTTACGGTGCGCAGTCGTAATAAGGTAGGTATTTGCCGCGAGATCACCGCGACGTCGCGCCTCTAGGTGTCGTGCAAACGTTCAGACGCGCATATCGCTCGTTGTCTAAATAATGACTCCATTCTCACGTTCTTCGCTGATTTACAACCCCACACAAAACCGCTATAAGACTCCATAATCACACCTACCGCAGCCACTTTATTTTTGGACCTTATATATATTTTTTTTCACACGCAACGATTTAGAATTTTTATCACGTAAATTTTTCTGCTCGAAAGGGAAACCCCTATTGTCATTCGGCGCGGATAGCTCGTTTCCTCACAAACACGTGTTCGGAGGTGTACATATATATGTAAGTATACAGGCGGTAGTTATTTTAGTCACGCAATTTCGGTTCGTTGAGTTCTGAATTTTCGTCGTGGCCCGTTTTCGTAGCGACGCGTTTTGAGTCGACTGTGTCTCAATTAGGAAAAATTTATTGACGTAAGACATGAAACGCTAGAGTTAAACAAAAAGAAAAACTTTAATATAATATGTATACAAACTATCGTTTAACTGAAAAGTTACGATAATACGAAAGTTATTAGAAATGTTTACTCGTTTCCAACTACCACGAAAAATTGTCATAGGTAATAGAACGTAGGTACATATTATTTCTCATACATATAAGAATACACATTACGTAATTATATAATTGTTTTACCGCGTGCTTAGCAACTTTGTAATCAAGCTGAAGTATATTAGCTGAAGTATATTATACCTAATCTGAATACAGTCTTAGAGGATTCTTCTGACCTAATTTTTAACATCTACTTATGTCTAATAAATATTATTAAAACTTGTCCTATTCAGGTTTCGAAATCTAATTTAGCCCATTTGGCTCCCATCAACCTATTGCATTACACATACTGATTTTATGTACGTTTTACGATGACCGACCATACAAATTACCTACCTGCTTTGAATTGCATATGTAGCTTTACTTCATCTTTATTTATATAGAATCGTAGTAATAACTGTTTGTGCTAATACCTGCCAGTCTATTAAAATTGATTTCCTTAACAAGCAAACATTTTCCTTTTACAGTCCCATGAGTCCGAAGCTCTGTTCGTAAGATATATGGAAATGTGTATTTTTAGAGCTTAAAGATATACTTACACCTACTCCAACTTTAATTATATGCGCTTATTAAGCTAAAGTGAAATTATACGCAATGAAAGATGAATTGAAGCTGGCATTGATGGCTTCTCCAGCACAGGTTGCCAAGTTAAGTTCACCAGTCGCGATGAGGTATAACTATGGCTAGCTAGAACCGACCGACCGACCGGTTAGACCGACTTGTAGTTGCCTTATGAAATACGGAATTAGTCATGAACTTTTGCTACAAGCACTCACTCGTTAAAGAATTGTGCCGCACATTATCTAAATTCACAGATCAATGTCTATATTATTCTACATCAGAGTTATGTGATGAGAATCAAATTTCAAACTGTCTTTATCGCGATAAAGCAATATAAATATTGCGCAACGGTTCAAGGATTGAAAATAAACGCGTTACATCACACTTTATTATTACCACGCACACAGATAACGTCGTAACTATTAAGTGGCACAAGGAATCGTATTCGGTATCCGTTTAGTAGTTGAACGAAATGGTCACGACTGCAAACATACTTCTTAGTAAGTTACGTATAATGTCCAGAATCTTCTCCAATATTTCCAAAAATAGACGTAGTCATATCCATAAGTCAAGTACTAGTACATAAGTCAAGTACTTTAATAAAACTACGCTGAAGTTCCCAATTTTGTATTATTGTTATTACAATTTTGTATCTTCACACTGGATCAGCATGGTGGCCTATGTTCCGACCGAGAACGAGTAATGGGATTTAAAAATGCTTGAAGGCAACCTCAGTTACCATCAAGAATGTATCACATATTTCATATTTCGTACTTGGTGGCGGATGAGTATAGTATTAATATTTAAAATAATTGCTATGTAACATGAAATGACACCTTAGATAATCTGGCGTATCTTAATCATACTTAAATTAAGTCTATAAAATTTTACGACGACATTTGTTTTACAGCCTTTGTATTTGTTGCATGCTAATTGAAAATGCATTGTTTGTTATTTGTGTGCTCGTAAAAGCATTATATCGTGTGACACAGATTATTAATACAGACTTCATTAAATAACACTGATTACATTTCCAAACGTGTTATTAAAATAGCGAATAAGCCAATATACGCTTTTACAAATGGTATAATTTTAGATTAGGTAATAAATTGTAACTTTATTGACTTAAGTTAGTTTAACTTACAATGTCTACAAAGATTAATGTTGATATATTTTTTACTAAGATTATATGTTAATACGTTTGAAACCAGTGTACCTGGAAGATACACAGACATTGTATTGTAATTGTCTTCAATTTAAAATGCTAAGGTCTCAGTCATATCAAGGTCTAAATATAAAAAAAGGGAAGAAGACCTTAGATGCCGGAAATAAAATAATTGAAACAAATGTGGGCGACTGCGTAAGTTGTGCAGAGTAATAAGTGTGTCAAGATGGCGACGTTGCAATAAATTAATAAAGAAGGATGTAGGTACCGACGACCCATATAATATTCTTCAATTCACGCTAACAATCGGTTCAAGATCATTCCCTGTTGCGTTACAGGTTCCTCGATTGCATGGTCAAGATGTGCATTGAATATTTACCAAACCATATCAATGCAATTCTTTAAATATTATGTTCTCTACACGTAAAAATTATCCACACATAGAAAAATAACTTTATACATGCATTAGAGAATTACTTATGTTATTAAATCGAACCTGGTTGTTGCCATTCAGTTCTAGTAGTTCAATATTGCAACAAAACTTATTTGATTTAATCCTTCTGACACCTACGAATATATAGCTACGAAACAGTATAATGAGGATTACATGAGAATATTTTGGTCAGAAAAAGAGTCTATCCTACTGTACAATAAGTGGCTAACCTATAATAATAAATGGTTTACTATATTTTCTGCATTGAATATAATCTATATAAATTTATATCCTATAAGTTGTTAGATGCAGCTTAGCAAGTTCAAAATTGACTTTAACATTAAAATAAAGTCAAAGAGGTAAATGTAGGTAAATACAGCCTATTCTTATGTACTCGATGAGCGCCATGTATGCTGATCTCAAATTTCTCTTTTCAATGCGTTTAAAAGCATCCTCCCCATTAGTTCTAATATTTAAGAACTTAAGGCTGATAAGCAGTTGTATCTTCTCCATTTAAATGTAATTTGAATGTACATAATACTCGAATATAGTGGCGAAGAAACTTTTCTATATCAGAGTGGCACCTGCGCAAGTGACGGCTAGTACATAAACGTTGCAGTTTACAAGGACTTCACGAGACGTTTAAAATATAAAGCCAATTCCAGCATCGCATGTACCCTCCGAGGCTAAGAGATTAGATGCCAGATACTGTTAAGACTATTATCGTAAACTTTTAAAGGAATATATAGTGTGAAGTTAGCTATTCATTTAATAGAAGATTACGGACCTATTCAATTAACAATATCTTTCGCGATAACGATAGATGATAACATCAATGATATGGAAACTGTCGTAGTCGTATATCACCTACCTACTTCGATTTACTGCCGACTATAAATCTGCAGTGGCGCAGTGTGGCCACTGCCGTTTTCAAGTTCAGGGAGGCAACCTGATAGAGCTTAGTACAAGGAGTTACTGTGATCATAATTGCCAATTATTTTTATTAAAAAATTTACAACCCTTTAATGTACCTATCTAATGTTGTAGATAGATACTTTTAACGTCTACCTAAATACAAGTTTCTAAAAAAAGAACAACAAAAGAAACACAAAACGGTGCAATTGAATTACTTCAATATCGTGAACAGGGAACAAACTTCAAGAAGCTCGTTTCCTCAAGTGACGACCTAAACGAATATATTTGACATTAAAGTAAAATATTGTGATTCCATTCTCTTCATTTCGGGCGTCTCATATCCTTAGCTTTGTAAGTACATCAAAAAAAATTTATGACTTTTTGTTTATGTTTTTATATACCTATAAGCTACGATTATTATAATAAAGCAATATCTCCTACATATTTCTTCATAAGGAGCGTTTCGAACGCAAGCTACTAAATATCATCGTACATAATATGTATGTACTTATGTACCTATACCTATCAGTACGGAAAAAGTGAAACGGCATCGTAACTACTACTAGAATTTCTTCATGACTTCAATTTATTTTTAAGCTGTCCAAAGTTTAAACAAAATTTATTTAAATTATTTAAATAAATAAATTTTATAAGTTGAACACTTTGTAAGTGAATAATTCCAATTGTATTAGGTACTAACCAAGTTTAAAAATGACTACTAACGGTACCTATCTAGATATTTTGTAAACCTAATTTACAGAAACACTTTTAAAGTAAGTATGTTCATTATGATAATTATATTCGCTTTTCACAAGATTTAGAATAAAAATACAACACACTTTTAATATTTAATTTGAAACAAAATTTGCATGCTCAGTAAAGAAATTACACATATTTTGATTTAAGTCAGCGTGTCTAGGTATGTAATCTTTGTAGCCAACCATAATTATATGCGCATTTAAATATTTTGTTTTGTTCAGCACATCTTCGAATGATCAAACGTCCAATTTAAAAGAGAATTCATGGTCAGCCGTAATGTCAAAAATTACCCGAACTGCGCTTAACCTTGGCATGTTTTCGCGTATACATAATATGTACCTAAATGTTTTCAGATGAAACAGCTATATTAGGATCTCATGAAGTTATATAGCTTCGCTTTGCTCTGCAGATAGTGTGAATATGGTCTTATCGATATTTTAGTATTTGTCGTCCCCATATAATCTGCATTGCCTGCACAATTTAAGCAATTTAGGCTGGCTACCAGTTTGTTTCAACTCTCGGTTTACGTAGGAAAATACTGTGATTTCGATTTCGTAAACATTGAATCAGAGATTCCCACGTCCTTCTGTAAGTATTTTTATAGAATGACTCTACAATTCTTCCTCACATTAAACATGTTAATATAACATACATAACCATCAAGCCAGACCCTAGCGGGGTAAAGAGAAAGTATCGAGTCCTGAGTGTCTCTGACCTGATAAACCTGCCGTATAATTATATTTAAGGTATATGGTATTATTCAAGTAAATTAACTGTAATATATTATAGGTATATAATATGTGTATTCTTCATTGCATAAACTTTTACTAGTTTTAACGTCTGTAAATACTTTCATCATTTATGATACATAACGTCAGTTCATTAAACTACTATAATTCGCAATTACTTTGACGAATAATGTTCTATTTTCGTAGGAAATGAAATAGATAATGACATGAATAACGTTAATTTGAAATAATGATATACCAAAAATCACCTTAGCAGAGCATAATATGAAATATCGCAATCAAATGCAGTGTAAGAGTACCTTTATACAGCTCATATAGAATTTCGCACCCCTATTGCACCCTGCAGACGCGGAAGATAAGGGCGGCGCACTCATTAATACGAACAACCCTTCATAGATGGGGCTACTGTATATTCGTAAATAAATGCTGGTTCCCATTTTGCTGGATAGATGCCGCTGTGGTAAAGTCAAAATGATTATTTATTTCGAATAATAATTTAAAAAAAACATGAATTAAAATCCCAAAATAATTCTACGTATGACATCCAGGCTACGTCTAAAAGCAGTATTGTCTACCTATTTTAGTTCCCATTTAAATTTTTATTGTCTATTTCAAATCGCAACGGAAACTTTAAGCAAAAACATTCAGGTAGTTGAGACTTGTTTCCCTCGCAATTAATCCCTTAACCAGTTTTCAAAACAAATCTTGCGCAACGGGAACACCTTTGTGTTTGCTTATTACCCAATTACTGCTAATAGAAAAACATTCCGCATATTCAAAGGATTCACTGTTTTGTACCTTGGACAATCATAACCCGTTAGCGCAGGTAATGTACCTGACTCAGTATTTCCAAAATCACCGTCTATCAAACAACTTGCGCCAACGTCGTCTTTTGTTTTTAGTTTGGACTTGCTTAGGACATGTCGTGACATCAAACTAATATGCGATAACGATATAGAATATAAATGATAAGTTATGAAAAAAAAAAATTCCTACCCCTGTTAATAAAAACATCGAAAATTAAGTCTGTTAAAATTATCTTAATATGCTTAACAATTTATTACAATGATAAGCGATAAAAGTTAAACGTTATTGTTTCTTCATTTTTTGTGATAAATAAATACCTATGTGTTATCACATAAACAACTTTGAGTTTGTTAAAAAATATTTTCATGAACAATTTAGATTTTCGTTTACCGCGTGAAGTGTTACTAGTCATTAAATCCAGTTATAAAAAAGATGTTGCGTGTCAGGACAATGCCTAGCTATCAATACCTGCATTGTTGATATCCTGTCTCAGCAATTCATTATTATCGCTCTAGTGGTGAATTAGCGGTCAAAACTTGTGACATTAATATGTTTAAAAAGCCAGTTATTTGAATTTATTTACCTACAACAACACGTAGTGAACATCTTCGTTTTTATAAAATCAGAAGTTGAAATCGGTTACCTACATACTAGATGATAAGAACTTTATGCTTAATCCCTAATTAATAACACACTTAATAATCCGTTATTGGAAAAGCATCTAGCTACAAAGTAATCTGACCTGACCCTACTACTACTACGAGATACAATTTTAGTTGCAACACTTACATACTGCGATTCCAGTACTTATATGTGAAATGCTGAAAAAAGATATTTATGTATGTGAAGACAAAGTCCAATTTACAATGTTGTCGGCAAGTAAGTGTACTATTTGGTATCTTAAAAGCAATCTTATAGAGGCTTTAATGTTTCACGTATCAATACTGGTAATATCATGTCCAACTGTATGCCCGTACAATACGACAAAAATTGCACAACGTAAAACCATAAAACCATTACCCGATTGCCCAACCCTTTGAGGTGTAATAAATAATTCTGTCATTGTCTGTACAGTCTTAAAGCGGATGTAATTATGTAGAGTTTTGAAACGTATTTGAAGGTGGGAGGAGCTATATTTGAATGTATCGATAAACACAAAGGAAAGTGCTTAGGTGCCTTTGTAAAAATATAACTGTGAAAGTAATTACGATGAAAGAAGCGTATTGAAGGCTATAATCACAGGTGTTATGTGACAAAAACACAAACTGTTCTCAGTACACATTTGGTTTTAAGCCTGTGCGTTATGTTGTGTTGGTGATTTTCATTAAGTATTAGTTGGTAATTCAAATTAAGTAGTTGTGTAATATTATACATGTTATTGGAATATAAAAAAGGTTATTCATTTTCTAAGAGTACATAATAATTCCTTAGAAATAGGTATTTTAAGTGAGTTGCCGCGCTAAGACATGCATATTATACAGACTACAATTTTTTTATGTAAGTGTGAAGTCAATTTTTTGTAACTATTTAATTTATTATTAATTTTATTCAAATTGAATACATGATTTGTGGTAAACTTATTTAATTTACTTTTATAGTCGTACTTATATTTTTAAGTTACCAATTTAGTTACCAAATTATACTAAAACATACATACATACATTTTTATTGTACTAAATCGATTTCATCAATATGCAATGCCCTTGATAGTTGCTCTCGTATGTAGATATAAATTATGTATGTTACGTATGTGTTATGTAGATATTATACGATAAATTTAAATAGTCACTTGATGGTTGGTATAAAGCATTTAAGTTGCTATTAAAGCACTTTAAACAAAAGCAAAGCTCTCACCTGCGCTAACGATATCAATTTAGTATGGCGCTTAGATATCAATAAAAGCATTTCTGAGGTTGCATCGCCGTAAACTGTCCTATAAAATATTTTATGGTCGATACGTACACACATTAGGCAGATACAAACATCAATAAATCATTATTAATATACGTTATAAACAAAACTCGCGGCAAGGGTTCGGCTTGGTAAATAATTTTACGACATTTACGACCTTGAAATGTCTCGCAAATTTTATTGCTGTACTAAATTAAATTTAGTTCAAATTGATTTATGCTTCCCTCTTGTATCAGTGCTTAACGGTTATCCGTCGTCTTTATCAATCCACGTTTCGGAATTTAATTAACAGCGCGAAAGTCATAAAGTTGCGAAACGTGATTCTGGCACGAGACTTTTTTAACAAAATCTATATTGATAAAATTAATGCGTTTACAGAGACGGCTGAGTACATGAAGTGAAACAGAAATATACATTAATGGATACAAAATGTTTCCTATGTTTCTGCAATATTAGTCGGGAACTGTACTCGTAGATTGCTCTTACCACAGCCACAAAGACCCCTTACAAACAGCTAGCGCAGAATAACGTCGGCGAGCGTGCGGGAGGGCAAACAATGTACAATTGCCATCTTCAGTTAAGATCGGTAAAGCTGTTGTAATTTTAAATATTCTTTAATCGTTAGATAAAACGTAATTACCCAAAGTAACGTTATGATACTACAATGTAATGTATACTATGGATACGTTTACAATATATACACAATAAATAAAATTTCATATAATTTCATAAGTACTTCTGAAGTTAAGTTATTGTTTATTTCCTATAAATGTAATATCGCTTTTAATGTTATGACATAAAAGACTAATATTATTTTCAATATACAATAACAAAGTACCTATGTAAAATTAATATGTGTTCCTTTTTTGTTATTTAAGTTTTATCTGGGTTATGAGCTATTGCGTAAATGAAGCATGAGTCATTGCGACATGTGCGATACTTAATATGGTTTCATTACTGACACTGCAGCGTGTCGTGCGCCGTGTCATTGGCACATAAGGCATTCCATTCTATTATTGACAGTTGCATAATTGGCACATAAGAGTTCCAAAATGTACAACGCATTTACAGTATTCGCATTTGATAATTTTTAATATATTGAAGAGAGCTTTTTAAGCATATGAAATAGATACAATGCTAGGTACCTACTTATAATCATATTTATAATTTCATACCTAGCTTTTAATAACATGCACTAATCCACGATTCTTTTTTTTTATTTTTTTATTTATTCTTTAAACGTAAGTTTTTTTAGGTTTAACGGGAGAAAAACTTTAAAAAGTACCTCTGTGCCTTGAGAGAGGCATCAAGCTATGGGAGATGTTCCCCAACTAAAATGCTTTCGACTTCATTCTTCTGATTTTTCTTTAGAAATTCTATTGTAACATTAATACAGATTGTGTTTAATTACGTTGGGAAAAACCTGGCTATTAAACATTACGAAGTGACGTTTACAATTAATAAAATGTTTACCTGTATAATATCAATTCTCGCTACAAAGTAATCTTACGAACAAAGTGCCATTTTAAAGTACTCATAGGTGTTCTATTCTAAATACTGGTGTGCTTTGAGCAATAAATTCCGTTTTACTACCAACGGTGGGCGTAATCGATAATGTCGGAGTCGCATCTTAATTGTCGGGGAACGGCCACTACGAGTATATGGCCCATTAATTATGATGTTACCTTGCAATATAAACTAAGAGATATTAGTCAAGTGAAGTAAAAAGAACATTTATTTACATGATACAAAAGTTACAGTTATCGTAACAACGTAAAGTAACAGTTACATAAATAAGTATCTATCTTCTAAAACTTCGTAGACGTTTTAAAACTAAATGTGATCGGATGTCATCAGAAAAGCGTTTACAATGTAAAATGCATTATAAAGTCTAAAATCTCATTTTCTTCTAGTAATAAGAGTAATTCACATAATTCTCTCTCCGTTTAGAGGGTAGCAGTTG
>DWQT01003187.1:0-12864 GCA_018244895.1 Myscelus amystis hages | reverse complement strand
AGTCATTGCTAATGAGGGTAGCTCCACATTTAAATATCCAAGTGCCTTCAGCTGCGCGCCATCCCAGCGCCGCCTGGTGATATTAGGCAGGCATATTATTATCTTGAAACTATCGTTAAATGGGTCGGCTCTAGGGAGTTCTTGTAAAGTAATATTTTAATGGTTTTAAAAGTATTATGACGGAATAAAGTCATTTCTCGGACGTCATGATCTTCCTGATTGATTACAATGAGAACAACAATTATAAATCATATTTATTTCATCAGTAAATAGAAGTTTGATATATATGTATATATTATATTAAACACTTGTTCTTTGTTGTGGTCACTTGAAGACCAGCCAACCTGAATCAGTTTGTAAAAACTCGGTAGGAACTGTAAGTTTCTCGATAAGGTTTCAACTTTGATTGGCAGATTTGCTTATATATAAGTATATCTCAAAAAGTACTCCTTCGGAGGTCGTCCTAGTTCTAAATTAGTCTTATAGATTCATTCACATCGTTGCCACGTTTTAACAATATTCAGCATAACTTCGATCACTTTGCAAATTTTATGTGATACTAGCTAACTCGGCAAACGTTGCTTTACTATATAAAATATAATTAACACCCCCGCAAACCCCCTTACCTTACACGTGGAATTTCGTAAAATCCGTTCTTAGCGTAAGCGTAGCGTAGAGGTAACTCTACTCGCCGAAAGGAATATTCTTACAAAAATTTCAAGTCTCTAGGTCTTCTAGTTCCAGTGATATCGTGATGACTCAATATATCGCTTTAAATCTCCTATTCTCTATAGGTATAGATTAATGTTAACATTGAACCAAGGCGAACATTAAACGTCCAATCACCAATAGCTTAGAAACCCATAAAAACTAACGAACATCACAAAAATCAGTTTTACCATATGCGGAAATTCTCCAAGTGTTGTTAATCTCCCACCGTAAACATATCGATGTGCAGGAACTATATTATTCTTTGTTTTCCATGCTTCACCTACAACAATAATGAAATGATGTACCAAATACTACTACCATACCTGGTACAACCTTAAAATCTGGAATGGATGTTCAATTATAATATATAATTGTATATAATGTATGTATTCACAGCAGAATGTTAAAATACTGGTACAAGTATTATTTATGTTATCTGTTTTTGATTTGTACTTAGTAATTTTTTTATTCTCTATTACACTATTAAGTATAAATAAGTTTGTTTAAATATTTCTTACACGCAGCTTCACGAGTCTCTTTATCTTCTTGATTTTTCATATCCCAGATATGTTCTAAGCATTCTGAAAATTAAAATACGTAAAATTTAATATTCTAAGAGTTCGAAGAGTATTAATGTGCAGCCGACCTCCACTAATTGTTAACTATGTCAACATGGCAACAGATGGCGCCACTCGGTACGTTGGATAGGGTAAATACTAAATAGTCATTCGTTCCTCAGGCGTACTTACGCATTTTCTGACAGTTTATTGTTTTCATTACCAGATTCGACTGACGTGCAAGGTGACTAATGATTTTACCAACTCGTTTCAGATCTAGACCGCCCTATAGTGGAACTTGATGTCGGTATTTACAACTATCTATTATTTATTACCATCTATTATCTATTTTCCCTATACGCGCTGCCTAGGATTTTTCCGCATTCACAGCTCCACTTTGAAATGTGAGTCTCGTTACCACATTAATATTATGTATTTTTACCGCGATAAACCATGTAAAAGAATCTTGATGAATGAGGAAATCTAAATTGACCAAATATGTTCCCAATATAATTATTACTTCGCGTTATGTACTTAATGTTACAAATAAACATTAGTTCGTATAGTCGGAGAGTCGGGGCCAGCCCTCGTTGCAGGAGGCTGAAATCAGAGTTACCACTGCTTCCTGCATTCTTTGTACACATTTAAAAATCTGACTCACTGATCGTACTGATTCTTCTCCCGGGCACCTTAAAGTTAGGTTTTCGTATCGTGACAAGGCTGCAAGGATCAGGTTCACTCGCATTCTGAAATCACTCGCACAATCAATAATTGTTATGTGTTGAAATAAAAATATCCGATAGAAGTGTAGGTAAAAGCAGGCACAAATCACACCCCAAGCCTGGAACATGCTTATCCCACAAAAAGTAAATAGTATTTAGTAAAAACCAAATGATGCATAGCTATGTGCATATAGTAAATGTTGATATTTTTCGTCGTCTATTGATTTTTTCATCCAATAAGAAATTATCGACTCACATACCTTCGCGGCGGCGCATCCCCAAACCCATGGCAAATTTTAATATCAAAATAATAAATGTGTACAGTTTATTTCTGTTCATTAGATTACTTCAAGTGATTTAAAACAGATGAGGAAAAGAATGTGTATATACTCGTACGTACTATATTGGATAAAAAGGTTTCGTTTCAAAGCTGTCTTCTAAAAGACATCTCTAATCAAATTGGTTGTCGAGTATGAAGCAATAAATCACAGTAAACACTAAACATCACATACTATTCTTCAATCTTGCCTTTTCAATTTCTTATTTTCTTTAAATGTATTGATAGACGAAAAAACATGTTACCTACACCTCTAAATCTAAAGCATAGTACTGGTTTCATTATAATACCGAATGTAAAGAAAAAGACGAGGAAAACTGTTCATTAAGCTATTTTATATTGTAAGTTGTTAAACAATTGGTGATATGATTGAACTCAGAAAAATACAGAGTTACTCTTACTTGTATTTAAATAATAAAATAATAAATTTGTACGCCGTAAAAGGCAAAATATGGATTGAACTAATAACTTTTAAGATCCTCTAATGTACCCATATTTGTGCAAATAAATGTCTTTTGTCTTTGTCTTTATAAAAAGCCTTGTAATATCTCACACAATGTTATGTGACAACTTCACACAGAGCCATCCGATTACAAACTTAAAATATCTTAATATCCATATCGTCATTAACCATACTTTTACAAAGTAATCTTAACTTGATTTATTAGCAATGAATTTTCTAAAAACCACACTACCATGTGTGCCTACATATAGAAAAGTACATTTGTATAAAGACAGCATTAACAATTTTGATATTTGCAAACACAGATAATTATGAGATATCAACTTACCAGGCACGACAGTTCCATCAACGAGGATGTAACCCCCTTCGACAGGGAGGAAATGTCCATTCTTAGGTATATCACCATGACGGGATGCATGGGCTTCAGCGTCCACCATCATAACATCAGACGTTGGCGAGGACTGTGGCAACTCAACGTGCGACACTTGCCCAGCACTTTCTGTTATCTGCACACAGTTTTGGGGCAAATTTGACGAATTCTGTGGCATGGTGGCATTTTGAGTCCCCAACTCGACAATTACACTCTCCTGTCCTTGAGTGTCTTGCGGCAAAGTCGGTAAAGTCACAGGCATAGCGGTTACTGGCTCGAATATCTGACTAGTCTCTTTGATGATGTTGCTGCTGAAGCATGGTAACTCGTTTCTACAGTTGCTGTATATCAACTCAGCCTCTGGCACCTCCTCTTCTGTCCATTGGCTAAGAAGGTTTTCTATCGTTTGCTTCTCCTTATCAAACGGATCGGCTTTTTCTGACACTGAAACATTAAGAGTAGACATTACCTATGAGCAAAAGTTTCAAGTTATAAGCTAATTTGTATGCCGTAAAAGGCAAAATAGGGATTGAACTAATAACTTAGTAATATCTTCAAATGTACCCATACTTGTGCAAATAAATGTCTTTAAAAAAAAATAGTTTAATAACATATACAGCAGTGGTGAATGATTGTCAGTGTATACATACCATGTAGTATTTAGGATATGCCACACATAACTAAGTAAAGGAAATATTTTTTTACTGTCCTCGAGTCCATTTACATTGAGGTTTTAAAGTATCTTCCTCACTAATTTTTGGAACTATGATCTGATTTGATTCTTAACCCTCATCGGTTTAATAGACGTATCAAATGTTTTAGTGCTTAACTCTCAAAGCTAAATAAATAGACAACCATACTCAAAACACATAAATAATTTGAATCTAGACTACTGGGAATTGAACCTAAGCCCTTTGGATAGCAGACAATTGGAACAACTAATAGATGTTGCAAGGACAGTATCTTTGAATAATCTTAAGTACCCACCATTCAGCAGCTCTTGTGAAGAGTTCTGGCTCAGCATAGAAGCGTCTTTATTTGTGGAAACATTAGACACCATACTGCTATTCAACAAACTGTGGTTCGATTTGTTGACCGCTGCGTTGCCCCCTTTCATATTACTGAATTTGGGTTTCTGTGCTTTCGGCTTTCGGATTTTGTGTTTCACACCCATATTTATCTGTCCCGGCTGCCTCTTACGTCTATGCGAGTGTGATTGGGTAAATGGACGCCTGTGGTGACTGGTGGCAGCTTCTATAGCGTAAGATAGCTTTGCTGCGACGCTTGTGTTCAGATCCGGGTTGGATTTGCCGTAGAACGACTTAGCCGACAGTATCTCTTTCAGTCGCTCGCTGTTGAAAAGGGACAGACGAGCCTTGGGTGCCGCGGTAGGATCCAATCTGGGATATTTCGAGCTCGGAGCGCCGTCCGCTACTCCGTCGTGTAGACGTTTATGACTCTTCTCACTGTCGCATGTCGAATCGGGACTTTCATCTATTTCCACGACCGATTTCCGATTGTGACCTATCTTTGGCGGAGACTTGGTCTCTGATATATTGTTGGGAGTTTTTTGCATCTGTGTTGGTGACAGCATGCTGCTCATATCCATCTTTGTCAAGCAAACGACAGCCGTCTTCATCGGAGTTATGTTCTTTTTCTGTTCTAACAGAACGCCTTTGAAGCTTTGGAATTTTGGAGTCAACTTGTGTATTCTATTCGACCGTCTCACAGACCTGGTGGGAGTGTTTTCCTTGGAGTCTGTGCCCGAATCGGTGTCGAAGTTGAGGTCTTTCAAGGAGCTACTGCAGCTTTCTGTGTCTGCGATGAGGCTAGCCAGGCTTTTGCGGGCTCGGCTTGAGGTAGAAGAGGTGGTGTGTGCACTGGCACAGGAATGTGTGGATGACGGGGTCCCTGGATGATTCTGCAAATGAGGTGTGGCCGGTGTTGACAATGATCCCATGCATCTTGTGTCAGGACATTGTCTCGTCTGATATTTTTTCAATGTGAATGGAGATTTCATAAAGTTTTTTAAATCTTGACTTTCTATCATCTTCTTTGAGTGACTTCTGGATCCACCTGATAAAGAATATTTGACATTTTATGAATACATTCCACAACCTTTCAGAACAATGTTAATCCAAGTTTACTCCAATCATGTTTATAGTTATGCTCAGTAATATAGTCCATGCATGTTCGAATATGGGTGTACTCTCTTTTCAAAGTCTACCAGGCTGGCCTAATGTGAGATCCGTCTTAACACTTTATAGAGCATTACAAGGAACACATACTAATTTCTTCACCATAGCGAAGATTTTAATTTCTTGAGAGCGAGATTTTATTTTATCTTAAACACAATCAGATGCTTAGAAATCTACCTTGATTCTTATTAACAATCATAATTACTGTTTTCATTTTTAAACACGCAAAGCAACTGGACTGGAAGTAAGCATGCTATTAATCATAAAAACACAATGAACATAGACAAAGTCTAATTGTATAGTACACATATAATAGAAAGATATTAGAGTAAGTAATCTTTACATAGTATAAAACAGAGTAGCTTTCGGCAAAGGCAAAGGCTAGTAACTTATAATAGTGAATGGCCATTAATAGCTGTTGGTAGATAGGGTATAATATTATTTATTTGACATTTTATATATTAACATAATATGTATTATGAAAATATGTTCACAAAGCAGTGATGATCATTTCCAGAACAGCTATGCAGGTCTGTAAGGTTTTAACCATGAGTATCCATTAAACACCTTGTTTTTTTAAATAATCTCTGCTCAATAACCTAATGAGTTTCTTTATAAGTCCTTTCACATATTCTGTATTTTATAAATAAGTCAATGAATTATATATACCATCATCTGTTATACATACATAATTGTGACACTTACAAAACATTATATAGCAAAACAAATGACTGTTATGTTTATAAATTATAGATAACAATTTAAATTCCATTTGTACTGGCCTAGTTATAGTAATTGGCGATAAAACAACAATTGTAGGTGAGATTATAACTGATCAGTATCCTTGTAATATAACGAACAGGGATGACAACATAGCACTGTAATCCTCGTCCCACATAGGGCTTGTAGATCTGTCCATTTGGCAGCCTTGCGCTGCAGATACCACGTATTTCCGGACGAGACTAGCTGATGCACTCTTTTTAGCATTTTCAAAATGATTCGGGAGCACCCGGGGCTACGATTATCGCCTTAACCTCTTGCTTTAACTGGGTATCGAGTACAACATACAGAACAGGAGACATAAATACTTACGCCAGAGCATTCTTTCAGGTGTTTTGGGGTTATTCTGATCAGTTTCATCGCCCGAACTGGAATCGAGCGTACTGATGATGCCCAGGTCGCACTCGTCGCTGTCACTCTCACTGTCCACCACGGAAAGACGCCTGTGCTTCGTGAGGGTCTCCCGTGGAGGTTCTAAGTCCGCCTGGAATAAGCCTTTCTTGCGTTCAGACATTTTCGGCGTGTGTGTATGAGGTAAACGCATAGAACGACGCGGTGTTGTCTCGGCCATCTCTACGGGCTGTTCTTATTAAACTTTTCAACTAAACGATATCAACAAAGTAGTTTCGCACACAGCTGCCCCACAACGCTACATGACGATCATAGTGAACTTTTTACAGTGAAATAAAACACTTTTCATACACAATTTGTAAGTAAATACTTTGAGTATTCGTTTATAACAGAAATCAACGGTCTTTTCGAGCAATTGTAACAAAAACTTGCATCGAAAACTTTTTACAACACTAACCATCAACCATTGTTCACACTTGTTTGGCGCGTAAACATCTGTCACCAGCAGTGTTGATAGATAAAAAAAAGATTTAAGGCGCGAATGACCTACGTAATTAAACTTTAATTTAAGGTACATGAACGCATTTTTAAATTTGGATATTTATGGCGCATTTACGATATAGTTCATATCGATAATCAATTAAATAGAATATATATTTGACATCAATATAGGTAGCAACACTTAAATAAACTAAATAATCCCGCCATTTTTAAAAACATCGATTCATAGTGGCGCACTGTTTTACTTTACATTTAGATTAAACAAAAACAAAAAAATTAACCATGGGTTTATATTTTTATTTAAATTAATTTTATAGATGATCACATGATTATGAGATTAAGTTTTTTTGGTACAGTATCTCAGCTCGAACAGGTGATTTGCTTTTCTACAGACCGTACAGACAGTACCTGCGTGTACGGCATCGATACCGAAGCATAAATAAATATTGTAATAAAATATAAACCGTGCTCATATATCCTGACATATACACGGAACCTAACATTAAGAATTGCATAACCTCTACCTGACCCTATGCTTGGTTCTTGTGACCTGGTTATATATAGGCACTTAGGGCGTACCTTATAGTCTATTGAGAAAGATAAATCAATTCTTCCTCCGTCTAAATATTTACGTCAACTCTGCCTGTAGAGTTGGAATAAATTACTGAAATAATGTATTTAACGAAAAATAATGCTTATATAAGTAACATGAAGTTTTACACTTCGATTTTGTTTCCTTTGATTGACAGCGTTTTTTTCTCTCTTTGTTCATAATTCCCTGGCAACACTACGTCAAGCGTAACTGGTTAGGGCAGACCGGTTGGGTCATGCTTGGCCGATATGTATTTCAAATGATAATGTAGAAAAATTACTGGTTGTACATACAGAATGAATCATACATTAATTAATGTCTACAAATCAGCTTAACGCCGCTTCGCCCTTGTATAGTGGACGAGGCATAACTATATATTTTGGAAGGAAACGTTGATAGCTTGCAAGTTGAACACACTTGGAAATCATGCTTGAAATATAATTTTTTAAGCTGTGGGGCTGTATGATTTTAAAATTTCGATGGTATTTTATGATAAATGAGAAAAAAATGCTTGATCATCCCCGGCAACCTACGTTACAAATAGTGAGATGTTGAAATTGAAATTCAAACATAATTAGGTACTTGATATGCATCCATTTCACTTAGAGAATGTTCCAGATTATTTGACGTGTATTTGACACAATTTAATTAGCAATCATTAAGCCACTCATTACTTAACGGTCAGTTTATTAGCAGTACAATATTACCATCATTATGTAAGTATTAAAATTAATTAATCGCATTTGCTTGTCCCAAAGCATCCTGCGAAAGGTACCTAACCTTAATAACCTTTCGTGGTACTTTAAGGTCACAGTAAGTCAATTTTTGTGGTCTCCTGTGTTTTAGAGCAGATAGTATGGAAATAATGCCGATATAATTGTTTTCACGTTAATACACACTAAATATTACTCTAATATATAGGACACCAATCGCAAAATAGCGAACGCTGTTTCTACATAGCTCCACCATTTAAAACAACAGTTTACATTGTTTCATAAGGCTTCCCCTATAAATTGTCCCTCATTGTCCTCTAGGTGTCCCTCATTAGATGTGCTATTTTTGAAAAAACTTTCATACTTAACACTTACCTATATCATAAAAGCTATCATACCATCTATATCACTATTAAAACAGTTCGCTTCTAGATTCTGCAGTTTACGTATTATGATGATGAATGTCAGAGTATCAATGGCATTTATTTTCAATCTCTAAATAAATTATAGATTGGCTGCTATCAAAAATAATAGGCGAATATCAATTACGTGCTGGCAACATTAACGTTTAATGAAGCTATTAGGCTACTTTGTATCGTGTGCAGCCGTAATAAATTTAATGATTATGAGGGTATATGGATATGAAACAAGAATTTAATGTGGATAGGTGGATACTCTCGCATTCCTCGAGTCGACCACCTTGAACAGCCTATCGCGTAAACCGTTAGTTCATCAGCCGAATTGATAATCAATATTTGTTTACCTCAATCATTGCTTCCTCGCCAAACGCTTACTGTTATTATCACATCAGCCGATGTAATTGTCAAAATTTAGTGTAATGTTTGAAAGTGTATGCTTCGTCATGAGCGCCGGCTGAAGGGTCTTCCGCTCAGATTTGCAAAGCTTAATTAAGAATAATATCAATATTCATTGATATATTTAACACTAGGTATGCCCAGCGGTGTTAGCCGCGTAGATATCGTAGGAATATGGGGTTGAACAGTGTAACAGACAGACGGGTATTGGTTTAATTTTATGTCTGTCTGATGGTAAATGGTGACCGTCGCCTGGACACCTGCAACATTCGAGGAGTCGCCAGTGCGTCGCCGGCTTTAGAGGAGTGTGTTAAATGTCGGTTCTCGGCAATTTGTACCGACTCGCCGACTGCTGAGTATTTAGCTGCAAGAGTTTTGTTGCTACAAACAAACCTATATAAATCTATACCTAGCAACTCGGCCGAGAGCTCAGCTCTGTTTACTTTAAGCCGAGTAAAACTGCACTCCTTACTCAGCCCGTTTTTACTTTGAATTTAACAGAAACACACAGACCAGCAATACCGACCAGAAGCCACCTGTTCCGTGTAGAACGTACTAGAACTTATTTCGGGTGTTCGCAGTGATATATTTTACTTGGATTTCTACTTGACTGACTCGGTTACATAAATTTCATGGTCCCTAGACATGACATGAAGCGTTGCGTGTGTAGTGTATAGATACCTACACTAGTTTGGTATGTATGATATGTTGTTGTAACCCACATTATTAAGGACTAGCTTCCGCCCACGGCTTCGCCTGTGTTTTTGATAAATACTCTAAAATCTGTATTGTGAAAAATATAACCAAATTACACTAAATGTTTATAAATTGTAACCTATGTCTTATTATAAATATGACTGTATGACTTGATCAAAATCCGTTCAGTTATTCAGTAGTCTTAGCGCGAAAGAGTAACAAACATCCACATCAACTTTCGAATATATAATATTAGTTGGATATATACGTTTTATTAATAAGGAACTCTGTGTATAAAAAATTATCTTCTCGTAATAGAATTGGTTTAATTTTTTGTTCATACTAGCCACCAACGCTGGCTGGATCCTCGTCAGATCTAAGCTATAGATAAAAAAAGGGAATTATTAAAAAAAACATCAAATTACTTAATAAACAGCGTGAAAATATAGATTAGAAACTAAAATCAGACAGTCGAATAAATATTACTGTTTATTTTTTAAATTCAATTATTACTTAAACTTTAATCGATTAGATGACGGATATTCGGAATAAGTTAAATTAAATTAATGACGCTTAATTTTATTGAAAATCATCTTAATTAGTGATTTCCTGAGTCCTATTGGAGGTTATTTGTAAATATTCTTAGGTGCAGTGGTCAGTTATGACTGCTTCCCCAAAAAATAACTTTGAATTTTCTGCATAATTACGCTAACACAGAAATAAAATCATTATATGCGCTGGTTTAGTTTTACGGCGTTTAAGAAACGAGTAAGCCTTCCGTCTTAGCCGGAAGCTGCTACAATTGCCTTAAATCCGACGATATTCATAAAGGCTTAAGATAACTATCAGAGTCGGGTGCTTAAGAAATACCTTCAGAATTGAGATGCCAAATCAAGTGATAAGAGATTTTCTACCGATGTCATTTATTTAATAAAACCGACATTTCATCGGAAACCTTTGTGTGTTGCGGAAAACTTAAAATATGCAACGCTCACTTACCTAAGTTTGTGATTACAAAATGATTATTGAATATGTTGTATTTTTATTCATATTTACCGTATACCTATAGTACTTAGGCACTTGTTTTGAGCACAGACTAAAGTTGCGAATAAATCAGGAAAGTTGCTGTAATCTGGTCACCCTGCATCCTTGTCACTGACCCGTTCAGGAGACCTGACTGCTCATTACCATCCAATAGCCAAGTTCCTCCAATGTTCCTACCTGAAGAATTTAATTTAAATATGTATTTAACAGTTTTGTAAATAATGAAAAGATTGACAAAGATAACACGTTTATAAATATGGGTTTATTAAAAAAAAACATGTTTGTCAGATAAATCGATATAATACCATTTACGTACCATACTGGCAGTCTCTCAGAGACAACTAAAATGCTTGACTATTGAGAATTAAAAAAAGAACTGCCAGGGACAACAGACAATAAAAAGTAGAGAATAATGAAATCAAATTGAATACGCAGTTTTATACAAAGATTACCGTGTAACATATTCCCAGGAAGCGTGGTGCGTTTTTATAAATATAACTTTACTCATTATTTACAATCACGGCTGCTAAGCAAATAAAAGTGGTAGCCGAATCTTCGCATATAAAGAGTGGGCAAAAAAACTTAAGTAGCGATAATTCGAGTTGCATTGCACAAGAGCATTTTCAATTAAATATGATAAATTATTTTAGCCTTGGTTTTTACATTGACTTTAATTTAATATAATTATTCCATCCTCTTCGACGGCGGGTTACGAGGGATTTGGGTAAGTATATTTTTATTTAAACGTAATGATATTAGCAAATCATTCGCTTACCTATAGATGTTGTTAACTACACATAACAGCACTCGCTCGCTGGACGAAGCGTATGTGAGACGTAGAAACTGACAGTTTAGTATTAAGATTTTATTCTGTTATTTATTTACAGTCTTTTAAATAAATGTCAGACAGTTATTTTTAGCATTCTCTATTTAAAAATAACTTCCTAACGTATCTGTCTGCAGAAAATCTACACAATTCCGATTTCAATCTCAATTCTAAATTCAATTTTTTAGGCGAATTCATGATAACTTTTTTTTAATTCTCTATGTAATAATAACTTGCCAACGCGTTTAAAAACTTCGGTCGTGTAAATATAGTGCTGTCACCAGAATACGATTAGGCTACACGAAAAAAATATTTCAATTTCCTTTCCAAATTCGAATATTAAGCGACTCTCCATATTAATTTCATCAAAATCGGTAGAGCGGTTCACCCGTGAAAGCGTGGCAAACGTATTTCACTGACTCTTACTTTCGCTTATAATTATAATATTAGTTTGGATAAAATATTATAATAATACTAGCAATCCCGTGATTTTACCATCCATTCAAATCAACCATTCATTCGCGCCAGACATATTTCTGGCAATATATTTTGTTTTTTATCGGAACAAAATTAGCCATTTCGCCGCAATCTTGCGTTTTGTTTAATAGTTCCTTAATATCATTCAAATGTTAAAATGTTTAAGACATTAAAATACTTAATCGGTGTCGTAAGTCTGTACGTGTAATAGACAACTTTATTCCCAAATACGAATTGATTATTACACTCTTAAATTAATCCATAATTTATGGTCGAAATCTGTTGATGGGCCCTTGACCTATTAAGTAATGCTGGCTTTAATCTCCTCTGATTGTAATTAATCAAATGTATAAAACGCTTATCTGAAAGGCAGGATTAAAAACTGATTCAAAATTAGATACGTAAAAAATAGTTACAATTATAAAAAATACGTAAAAACTCAATATTGCCTCATTAAATAACTGCTTATAGACATACATATATTACTAGATAGAGGGCACATATTTCTTTTTATTGCACGAGGTATGAGACTGTATGAGACATTCGCAAATATACTATGTAAGTACCTAAACACGAAATATCTACGTTATTAAAAACGGTACCGAATCTAAAAAGTAAAAAATTATAAAGATTTAATATTAATTATATACTACCTATTATTTATATGTGCTATTTTCTAATAGGTTTGAAGTCGGTGCTAAGCCTTAAACA
>DWQT01003186.1:0-12868 GCA_018244895.1 Myscelus amystis hages | reverse complement strand
TATAAGTGTAAATAGCACAGACATTAATGTCTGACATTTATGTCAGAATTTGTGTCGTAGTCTGAACGTACCATTAGATGACAGTACACACAACGTTCCACTATATGAGACAGCAAGTGCGCTTGAGTGTTCTCGCTCTTCGTTTTTCATGTGTTTCGAACGTATAATTTTCCGTTCGTGTAAACACCGGTGAAGTTTGTTTATATTCTTTCAATGGATGAATTTATTTAGAATGGGCTATTTATAGGCGTTACGTTAAAAAGTTTGAAAGTAATACGTATATAACATAAAATTAATTAATGATGATGTACTCAATATGTAGCCTGATTAAATGTAAAAGAAAATCAACTTTGATATCTTAGAAAGATTAAAACCGTTGAACACTGAGATCATTTACTGAATGTAAATTTTAAAGTTTATGAACACAGATTCTAAAAGTAGAGCACGTTAAATAATACCAAGTTTCAGTAAGAAGGTGAACTGTCTATTAGCTGTTGGGATATACAAGAACAACTCATGTAACAAACGTAATTAAACACTGTATAATTTGCTAATTAAATGTAAGAACGTGTTTTACGACGAGTAATAGAAATGTTAATTAATGGACGGACAGCACAGCCTTTAGAACTTGATAGCTACTATCTGGAGTACGCAAAGAAGAATAGCTATTTAACTTACATTCCGTTAATAGATAAGATAGATTAAAATATATTAACAGCACTGATCAAATGTAGCTATATAATATGGGTATGTACACTTATGGAGTTTAAAAAAAAGTTCTGTAAATTAATTTGTGTTTTGACTAAAACATAATCATGATTGTTAAGAATACGTACACATTTAAAAAATATCAAGTACTTTTTTTTATTTTTACAATTTCAGTCAGCATTTTAGAATAGGATTTATTGATTTACATTTCAGTGTCGTATACCAATAAAGTAAATTGCGTTTTTAAAACTAAATATGGCTTGCTAGAAATCATTAACGGAATTACAAACAAGGATTTACGTAATAATACGTTAACAGTATTAACACTTAAGTTGCGTACGACGTAGAAAAAGAAATCGCTCCGTGTGGATAAATAGCGAACCATTACCAGAGTTCGGAAAATTCCGAGATTCCTTTCGGATGTAATGGCGTTAAGCGCTTTAAACGCACTAAGGGCGTGACATTAATCCTACCGAAGTAGTCGTTTGATATACGTAATTCTCGGATACACGTTTTAAGCATAGCGCGAAAATTGTGATGTGAATGCTTATACTGAAAATACTTTCGAGATACCTGTTTACGTGAAGAAGCGAAACAGGTATTTTATTATGCAAAATTTAATACGTTGAAACCTTAGTGTTTCTTAGCATTGCGTTTCACGACGCTTCTGTCATATTTATATACATACATTCACATAATGTAAGATGCATTTTAAAACCAAAACTATAATTAAATTTAAACGTACATCAGTAATCCGTTATAAAATAACGTATAATGTTCCTATCGGCGGCGTAATTGCAAAATTCGCATTTCAATTTACAGTTCTGTTTACTGTTTACCGTCCAATTCGTTCATAAAATGAAACAATTTCGCATCGACGGATGCGTAGCGAGAAACGTTTTTATTCGCGACTAACTTACGATAGCGACTCCGTTTGTTTTACATTGATAAACTTACAATACTCATATGTATATACTCTAATTCTAAATTCGCTTTGATTCGCTTGGATCCAATATTCTTCTATGATGCGCATTTGTTTTAAATCGAATCGCCAGCTGGATAAACATCGAAATAAATTTCTCTGTTTCAACTTGAATTGCTTATGTAAGTTTCTTATTAGTTTCAATTCCGGTAATGAGTATCGCTGTTTGTTCTGTTAGTATTATACGAAATTTCACAAACAGAAACAATAATACCATTTGCATTTGAAATAAATTAGATTCGGTAGTGTTTGTAGTTGCTATTAGAATACATATATACCTACTATGTAATGTAGCTTTACATCTTTTAGCCATTAAAACTTACCACAATGGACAAATGGACCGATTCTGTATGTGTGATTGGACAGATTCTACATACATGGAGGGATTTGATTAACAGTTCAAAGGTTTTTTTATCCGCTTTATTGAGTGTTTGATTTACGCTCCGTACAATGGCAATTAGGGAAAGGTCAATGATTTACTGACATTGCGATGGTAATACATTTTTAATGAAAAAAAGACGTTTGAGTCCATTGCTGTAAATAGGATGTTTTTCAATTTGGTAAATAATTGTTTGAGGGTACTATGGTTTATTTAGTATTGTTACTTCTATAATATTGCCTTGTCGCAAAGGATACAGCGGCGAATATGATTGGCAAATTATTCTAATGTTTATTCTAATTCTTAATATCCCATCTTATATTTCCCCGCTTAGTACACTTAAAAAGGAAACTCGTTGTTCAACTAATGGATACAGGCGATTTGTCTAAATGATGAAGATTCCTCCTCTGAAGTTGAGCACTCAAATCATGGTAACAAAAAGCTGAAAATGTCTACGCATTTTTCAGTGCTACGCTGAATTAGGACGGTACTTTAAATATTAGGATGGAAATCTTTATAAGTATTTGCGCTTGAGTGCAGCACCGGAAATGACATTCACAGTGGATGTCTATTTTAAAGAAACGGATAAAAGTTTGTATACTTGCAACGAAACCATTTTTGCTTTAGTATCGGTTGCTCTACTACATGTCAATGGTTATGAAGTATTACACGAAACTTACATAATATAAATTATTTACATTAATACATAAATATAAATTATTTACATTTGTTACTAGACAATATGATCAACAAAATAGTGCAAAAAAATATAATAATATAATTTTTAGTTCATATTCAAGGGTTTTTATACAAAAACATGTTCTGAAAAAATATTCCTATTTTTATCAGCTTTAATGCCAAAAACTGAGTAACGACGACTCGTTGTCCTGTAATTCGAGTAAATTTTGAAGAAAATGCACAGAATAAAATTGTCGACACCAGCTTAGGTAAGCTATCTTGAGCACTTTACAACGAGGCAAATTATAGCACCCAGTTAACTTAATGGAGGGTGGTGGAAAAACGGAAAGAAAAAAATAAATTCGTAGCGCGAGTAGAGTAGCTATGGTCGAATTCTTTTTTGTTGTAGTTTAGCTCATAAATGCTTCTCTTTTTGTAATTGTACCGATACGGTGGAGACTGTAGTACAAAAGAAGAATTTGAGACGTTTTTATATTGTTCCGCTGAAGTTATCCGTTTTAATTGATTGAATTTAGGGCCTTAAATAAACATGCACACTTATCGCTATTAATGATTAGTAGCCGACTATTACTTTTGAAGCGTCATTAAATGGTTGCTAGTTAACGACTAATCAGGATCGACTACTTAATGTTAGTAAGTAAGTATGTACTTGGAACACATATGATCATAAAAAGATCAGACTTATAATTAATTAGGTACGGCTTACAATGTCTTTAATAATTTTGGAAGCTTAGAATCTCGAAGCAAATACGGACGGGAAGACGAATACCTCACATACTATTTCCATCGTACTGGATTATCCAATCCAGTTCCTAACAAGACTAAATCAAGTTTAATAAAAATTGCTTCTTAGTTGCAATACGGCAACAAACAACTACATCTTGATTCGGATTCAACAAAAAAAGTCTTGATTTTTAATTTGGTACCTATTAACAATTACCTATTAAAATTAAGGAAGCTTTTTTAGATAAGGTAAGTGTTTATTGTGAAAAGTACATTTTTGTGATATTCAAAATAATTGGTCTAATCCAAAACACAAATTGCTTTGTAACAGGCATCGTAAATACAACGCTTCCCCATTTCACATGCCGAAGGGGAACACAAAAAATATTTAAACTCATAAAGGGCTTTTAAAGTAACGAAATGGAAACGTTGAAATATTTTATCGAGAGAGGCACTTCATCGGATTTAGTATTTTGTTTACAGAGGTGCGGTGTTTTTCGCTCTTGACCAGCACGCTTTTAGGAGTTACGTTTACACGGATAAGCTTTATGCATGCTCTCGTAGTGAACGATTTTATTCGCAGGTACACGATACAATGTTGTTTACTTTCAACAGAGACTGCAGAGTGAGGAGCAAAAAGTTTTAAAAGGTTCCACTCAAATAACGCAAGCGCGGTGCAACTGGGAAAAGTGCTATTAAAACACCTAATTCTACCGCATGCGCGAATGCCTTCACCTCGGTATGGACGTAGTTTAAAGGATCTACCGGACTATTTGCGAATGTGCTGTAGATTTGTGTGAAGCTATTCTCGGTACTGTCAAAACAAGCGCTTGTTGAGAATTTCCAAAGAGTTAGAGGAATTTCCAAAAGAGAGAGAGAATTTCCAAAAATTATAAAGAGACTAAACTAGACTCGTATGTAAAAATTATAATCTCTCAGAGTTCAAATGAATCATTTATGTGTTTTAGCGATTCATATATGAAATCATAAGAGACAGAAAATCGTAAATATTTTCGCAACCTTAATACTTGTATGGATTGCATGGATAGAAAATTTCATTAAAATGGAGGTTACCTTGCTACCTGAGTTTATTAATTGTACGTGACAATGATCTCAATATCCAATATCTAATTTTAAAACGTGCCTCAAAAGTAGAATAACTAAGTTACAATTCAATTCGATAAAGTTTAAAGGTGCTTCGAAGAACTTTATGTAGTAAGTTCCTGAGAAGTTAAAAGGATTGAGGGGTGGCATTAAAATTACTTAATAAAAATTAGGGTCACTACTCAATGGTTTAGTACCTTGTTATAAGTTGAATTAATTCAAACTAAACTCTGTGTGTTATGGTAACAGTAATCCGTCTTTGTTTCTGTCAAAAGTACATATAATACACATATGGATCTCACTTGCGCTCATGGAATAACCTCCCATACTCTACTCCGCGGAGATTATCAGTAGATAATTATTCCAAACATTCTTCTACTATCTCCTTCACATTACACATTAGACTATTGACTCTCTCCACGATTCCCGCTTCCAAACATGGCTTACTCCTAAGTGAGCTGTTACGAATGCATTGATGAGTACTACCATTCATTGAGATTTACTTATCAGTTAATTATTTTCTAAGTATTCAAGCGCTTATAAAAGAGTGAAATTCTGTATAGTCTTCCGTTCAGCCTTAAAATATCATCAACTGACTCAATTGGTTACCGCCATGTACAAGAAAAGTAATAAACTTAATGTAACCCATTTTGATATTTGGTAAGCAATTTTTCATATTATATTCGCTTCTAAAACAACGGGTAAGACATAAACTTGGAGAGTCGGTCCGTAACAATGGCACACTATGATGGAATGTAAATCGAATTCAACCCTTTGTTAACGATAATGAGTGAAGGAGGGGGCATCGTACCGAACATAGTGGCACCAGTTTAAGAAGATCTCCCCATCTTCCGTGTAAAGTCGTCATTTTATACCATGCTGATATATCTCAGAGGTCTTGTTAAAATGTTTTATAGTTACTGTGTGTTAAGCCTTCGTTCGCTGACGGCTGTTGCTACTGAATTGACTAATATTTTAACGGACAAAAATAGCTAAAGAAAGATATACAGATATAAATACATATACAACACACAAACATACTTATTATTAATTGAAAATAAAACAGAAGAGAGGTGTCACCCGGATGGAACGAAGTTCCTTTCGATTAATTAGGAATTGTACTAAAATTTTATTTCTTTTAATAGGCAACACTAGCATGTCGTACAACTTCCGTCTGAATGTTTTCCTTTTAATTGACAACACTAGGGTGTTGGACAACTTCCGTCTGATTTTTTCCCGACCAGCCTCCTTCGCAACGCGCGATAAGGAACTTCATTCCAACTGTTTTTGCAGACTGGTTTAAGCCAGGCCCAATGCGTTCGAAAAAACAAAAGGATACAAAGATTGATATTATGATGGGGACACCGAATATACGGTAGATGGAGCTAAGATATACGGTGAGGTGAATGAACGGTCGCAATAAATGGGTTAATTTCTCTGTGTCGTTTATTTCGATAGTTGGTCCAACTTGTTACCTACCGTTCTGATTACTTTTGCTGCTGTAACATATGTATCATTTTAATCAATTTACGTTCACTACTGTATTGAAATACGTACTGGTCAATTATCTATGGAATTAAATTTAAGCTATGTGACGCTAACCCACATTTTTTAATTTAAAGCTTGTGGAAAATTTTGGTGGTATGATTTCTATTCTGATTTTTCGCATGTAAAAATTTCCCTCCGCAACCTAATTATTTTGAGGCATATAATAATATTTTATCGTTTAATTACCACTTTGTTTCGGGTCTCGGTCGACCTAGTAACGTACCAATACGGAAATGTAGTAAATTTTGCAAGTTCATTTTTAGGTTACTAATTTTGTAATTAATTTACAACCATATACATGTATTTGATAAATACCACAGTACTATGAAACATTGAAATGTCTCAAAACAATTGAACAATACGGAAAAAATCAGAAAGTAATTAAATTTCACGAAATTTAGTATCGTTGCAAAAATAACAGCAAACTTATTAAAAGGCATTTTTTATCTTTATAAAAGAAATAAAAATTTATAAGCAATCATCGGCCTGGCACATATTTGAGGCCAGTGTTTGTTCCTTTCAAAGTTATCCAGTCGTATTAATTTACTTTGTTCCGTACAATTATTTTATGATCCATAACTTTACAACAAACATTACATGTTATATTTATTACTCTACGTTACCAAAAATGTGTTTATTACAGGAAATATGTGATACATTACATACATAGCAACTACCATAAGATTAAATTCATTACATAAGAATACCGAAGAGTACACATAATAAATATTATACTGAATAAAATCTTTTTCCATCACTACATAAATGTTGAAAGAAATCGAGCCCATCCGAAATTCAAACAACGAAAAATTCATTTAATCAATAAACTTGACCTCATTTTCGGCGCTATAGAGAAG
Organism: Myscelus amystis hages; assembly: GCA_018244895.1. Classification (NCBI taxonomy): domain Eukaryota; kingdom Metazoa; phylum Arthropoda; class Insecta; order Lepidoptera; family Hesperiidae; genus Myscelus; species Myscelus amystis. Next base: position 5,868 of record DWQT01003186.1, on the reverse strand, counting down.
AAATAAATATGAAATTTTTAAAAAAGGAATTATGTGTACCAGAGAAGTAGGCTGTATGTCTGTATAAAATGCGTTCATATAAACGAATACTCCAGTTTAAAATCTCTTGGCGCCCGTTAATAACACAACAGGTTCCACATATTAAATCAACATCAAGTAACGTCAAGAGTCAAGCGTTGTATAACTAACCCACGTTGACAATCCTCCGTGGAAATCCACGTTGTGAATACTTAATGATGTAAATCTTTATGCTCGTACGAACCTTTTGAGAAACAAAATATAATGTACTCCGCATTTGAGGCGGTAGTTTTTCTTTGTATGAAAATATTGCTACAAATATCACGATGTTTTATCGCAAAGGACAATTACGTTTAAGTAGAACTTGTCATGTTGTACACGTATAGCGACAGGGCGTGAATATGTTGACAATTAGGAAATACATACGTTTCTGGGTAGTATTTTTCTATTAATATCCTTTTAAATTTAATCTAATTAATTTCATCGCGAGAATCTAATAACCTAATAACATCAGCCAATTGTATATATCAACAATATAATGAGATATCAGATTGTATTGTACTCGTAGGAGGTCACCTAAGGTTAAGAGGTGATTGCCATATAGAGAATGTTATGTACAATCAAACACAGATACTTCGAGTGATTAGTCACAGATGTGCCGCTACCTCAGAAGGTTTTATCTTAACGAATATCTGTTCACTACGTTCCCCCAACTGGAAAGCATTTTGCTTTGCATTATTACCTTTTCAGTACAAGGAATAGAATCTACCCACATTCAATTATACTGGCTGAATGTAATCGAACTATAAGGCATTTGCTGAAGCCTCCTTCCGTAATATAAAATATGTATATAAATATGGAATTCAATAACGATAGCGGGTTCGTAATAATTCATAAGACAATTTCGTACAACGAAATATTATTCGGTATCTGAATGCAAACCCGAAAGAAGATAACGCCTTTGTTCCATTTAAAAGCAGTGACACCCTTTCAAAATCGATGTTTATATCTTAGAGTAACTGACCTATAAAGTTTCATTTTAATTTTATTAAAAATGATCCACATTTTAATGCACAATGCTTTAGTGTCAAAATTATCCTGCTTTCTTTCTGAGTTTTTAATCTAGTCGCTAGCCTTTGAATGTATTTAACAATTTTGCAGCGATATATTAAAATCGCTATTTCTACACTTCAGTGCTCATAAATCGAAAATGTTTAAAATCCAATCGAAAACATTTACTCTTGGTTTCATTTTTAAGAGCGTACTATTGCACGCTATGTAAATATAGCCGTTATTTTCTTGTACATTAGAAACCGAACATCGAATGTGCGGCTCAAGAAAATTGTCGAGTCTAATTTAAGCAAATATTCCGCGACTGGATTAAATTTCACGTATACACGTAACGAGCGAAATGGTCAAAAAGGAAAGCATGGAGTCTGTTTGAGTCGACGGTTGGTAAATGTATTTCTCTTTTTGTCGTGAATGGATTCGTTCCCATTAGAAAACCCGGTCTAGTCCATCGCCAGCCATTCTAGCGAACGTATCACCGAATTGAGTCGTCAGAAATTTTTCATACGACACCTGGAACTTGTGGTATTTTATTTATATTCTCCACATCAGAAGTCCTTGCACGGGTCTCGGTTGGTTTTGCACGATTTGGTCCTTTTTTGTACTGGTTTTCATAAACATGTTCATAAAATTAGTGCACATTTAGCTAACGGAATTTCATAACATACATACGTAGTCTTCTACGCCGTACCCGCCCTAGTTACGAAATTGAAATAAAACCTTAATGTAATAGATAATATTGTATAATTTAGAGTATAATAAATCTGGAGTTGTTAATGCGTTTTACAATGTTAGGTCGGTTTATTGCGTCTTTAAAAGTAGCTTTTCGCGAACAAGTCCGGGAAACGCTTTCGTAAATAAATAAAGTTAGCAAAATGCGGAATGTGACGAAGTACTCTTCTTAATAAAATATTTAAAGTGGAGTACGAAAAAAATGACAAATAAAGTATTCATTTTTTACTCCGTCATTTCCATCTTACGAATAAAATTAACACCTCTTATCTTTTAATACTTGAAAGCTTTTATTTTGTTTGTTTACAAAATTATCCAACTATCACGCAAGGGTTTTTACCTGCGTTGAGTTAACAGTGCGTTAAAGGTTGTATAAAAATGCTAACGGCATACTAACAATATATCAATGACACCTTGCTTCAGAACGTTTTTAAAGCATGATAATACTCGTGATATTAATCGTCTCACCTATCCAAGAGATCACTGTCAATGTATAGTATATCAACGTACCTTATAGATATTTTGATACCATCAGCGCTCGAGCTCTTCAATATTCCATTTACACAGAAGTATGTTAGATTATAAATCCGAAAACAAAAAAATCTTTTATTACTACAACTATGTATTTCTGCTGCAAAGACATAGTCACTACAGTATACAAGTTGAAATGCCGGATATGCTTATACTCATACGGGTCTCAGGTGTGGTGAGATACAAATGATTATAGGGGTCCATTTATGAACCTACATATTTGGATACGTTAAGTGATATTCGGTTCTAGCATGTACAAGTTATATGATGACTGAAAAATGACTTTCATTAAGTGTATGTAAGTACCTTATAATGAATAAAACAATTTGAATTTGAATTTGAATACATGAAAAACATAAATATGTACATACATATGTATATGAGCAAGTAATTTACATTTTAGATACTTTTAGGCACGGTAATACATCGCTACAATATTCATATAACTTAAACTAAAAATGTGTGAGTTTTTTAAGTGCAAACAGCTTTTATTCTAAATAGAATTACTTTTAAGTACATTTCGGAGGGACGAAATAAAAAGTGCAATTACCATTTAACAAAACAAAGGTTTTAATGTCGAAGTGTTCAGGGGCGTCCCTCGAGTGTAGTTTTCCTCGAGCCACAAACACCGTGCTGCGTTTACTCTAGTTTAGTGATCCCAATTCGCAAATTTAATCATTTCTTTTACTATTTTCGGACTCGGATTTTATATTTGCGCTAAGTTGTATTTTATTTCTGTTTCAGCTAACATAAGGCGTTTTAATTGAGCGCTATATTTCCCTCGTTGTTGGCTGAGGAGAGTTTGTTTAAGGTAGTTCCAGGTCGTTTTTATCTTTGACTTCTGTCTGGCAAATTACAGTATACGAAAGGTATTACACTTTTTTCTCGCCTAATGTGTTGATTTTCTAGATGCATCTTAATATTTTCGAATTTTTACTAAAAGGACAAAAAATTACTACACGCGACTGATACTATCTATGCGGAGGCAAATTTGCGATATGACGAATATAAACCATTCTTGATATAAGCAGTTCATCAATCAAACCTTAACGAAAATACCACCAATGAATCTGTTCTTTTTCCGAATACCATTTCTTGAGTACTTGAACATTTTTTCCGCCATTGTATATTCATTATGCACGCACCAACTTCACTTACTGTATTTTAGACTCACAAACCGGAATGAAATATATTTCGTCCAAATTGCATCCGTTTGAACGTGTATCGAGTTTTAAAGTATAAGTTTCGAGTGTACTCCTTTGATTCTAATAAGAGTTTTCTATGGAAAGTTTCGCGACGCTCGGCTTAGGTACACTACGACTATCTTGTTGTCGCTCAATAGTTTGACCCTGTTTCTAAGCACGTGATTTGTACACTTCTCAAAAGATGGTAACGTCAATTTAGGAAACATACAGTTATAGTAATAGACAACGTTTAACGCGAGAACATAATTGTACCGTACCTGTACCCACTTATAATAAACTCACCTACATAACATACGTACAATAGAAATATAGTGAACGTTGATATATAATATGAACTAAATGAACTGTAAAAGAGTAAGTAGGTATATGTATCATTAAGTGATCCTTTACAGACTTCCTATAACAGACATTCATAATATATTATCTTGACAACAAAGGCTTAAGCATTAATATATATTCTGACATGATGCCTCTCTTACGCCACTATTATTCATCACGATGATACAAATGATAGAAATTTCAATGCCTGGACTATATTGTTCCGTGGAAAAATATACAGCTGAACGATAGCTATATTGATTTATTGATATACGAGTTATGCATTAAGTTTGTGGGGTCGTATTGTTGTAGTAATGAATTTAGGATCATCTTTTGCTTAATCAATTAACAAAATTGCATTAAATATGTTCAACTTTTTGAAAATGATTTATTTTCCTATCTGTATTTATACAGACAAATGTTAGAAATTATCTATTTTAAGATTTTACTTATTTTGTCGGAACTTAATTGAAAAATCTCGAAATGACAGTAACATAAAGCTAGCTTGGAGCAGGATTGAATGTTGTTTTTATTTTTGAACTGCGTAACCAATCGGCATCAATCTCAGTGCCATAGCGTGCCAGTGCGCTTCAACCAATGAAACAATACAATTAACTGACTCACTGAAACACCTGCGGTCTTCGATAAACCATGAATTACGAGTATATAAGCCATTTTTGTACGAAATATGTAACGTTAACATTTCTCCCTACAGTTACTACTCGCGATTAATCTGTTCATAATATATGAAAAAAAAAGAAAAATGAATAATAGGAAACCCTCAGGAACTGTTTGGAATTAGGAGAAATCAATTGTAGAAAATCTATATCTTTATCCCGCCTTTTTCCCGTGGATCATAACCCAAATTCCTTTACGATATATATGTATCTATTAGGCAGGAGAAAGTTTTTGGAAACTGGCTAAATAAGGCAGAAGCATTTTTTTTTATTTTGTTTAGTATTATGTGTTAATATTCTATGTTGACAGTGAAATTGGGAGCTGAGAGCTAAGCTCGAACGCCTAATATATCAAGTAGTGTGCTTATCACATTTCAGTGTGAGAAGGGTCAAGGAAGGGTTTGCCACACTAACTTAACGATCTTTGATACAATCTTAAGAACACACATACATTTTTAATGCGATTGAGTATCGCAGCAAAGTAAAGGCCGAAATCGAAGCTACTGGATTACCACTGGTATTAGAAGAAACGCACCCAATTAGTATCTTAAACAAGTAATATATTTGCAATGCTGAAATGCAATCCTCATATACCATGCAAAGACTTGTGATATTGATAAAAACATGTGCGGTTTGTGAATGGGTTGTTTTGCAGTTAATACCACAGTATAAAAAATAGTGTGGTGATGTTTGGTTCTACTGGTTTTGCAATTAAGCGCACCGCGTCTATATTTTGTTATCTAGAGGCTTAAAGATGAATGTATGGAGGAGTAAGCTTCGTTTAAACGTGACATATGTAGAAGCGATGAGCGATGTACACTAACCACAAAGATTTTATTTCCGTTTTTGAAAATTAAAAAAAAATAAGTACGTTACCTATACTGCGGCAAATATAGGTATAAAATAAAATCTCGTTCGCTTGAAATTGCCCGAGTTTTAGGAGCTTCAAAATTTCTTAGTCGAGTAATATGAATATTTTTACTTTTCAAGAACTTAGTATAGGTATCTAATATATTATGACTTCAGGCTGAATACAGTTGAGGAAAATTATACGGTGTCAGACCGGTCTGTTGTAGTTGAGTTTTCATAAACAGTGAAACATGTTGAACATGACGCGTGAAATCTTCTACATTAAATTAGTTTGAAAATCAACTATAACACACTAATATTTAACACATTTCTTGTCCCTTTGCGTGTTTGTTTATTTCAATCGTTTAAGCGTCACTTTTGAGTTAATATTAAACCCAAAAAATAAAAGACTTAGTGTGCATCATATGAACGCAGCATGGTGTAGTTTTGACATATCTTTAAATGTTATG